>JASCZI010272235.1:22495-44792 GCA_036250425.1 Stylosanthes scabra
ATTGAATGTATCAACCGATCCTGCAGTTAGAACCGACCAAAAGGGTGAGACGTTTTGGAATCGGGTTCATAACTACTGTGAAGAATACAACCCGACGATGAAAAGGGGAGCTGGTGCAACTAAGAAACGATGACATAAGATCAACAAAGCATTTGCACAATTTTCTGGTTGCTATGATCAAGCTACTCGCAATATAAGGAGTGGTTCAAACGGCGATGACATTAAGGAGTTTGCGTATAAATTGTATTCTTCAAATTATGGTCAGAAATTCACATTCGAGAGGCATTGGAATATGCTTTGTTTGGAACCAAAATGGAGTAGTCAAATACCATCGCAAAGCGGAGGATTCAAAAGAACCAAGATCACCTCAGCTGGAGCATACTCTTCGTCATCGAACCCAGAGACCCCATTGGCTGAAGATGCTGGTATTGACTCACCTGTGCGCTCGCAAGGATCGAAGAAGAGCAAGAGGCGGGGAAAGGGAAAGGGAAAAGCACAAAGTCTGAAGATCTTAGCGAGACAAAATCATCCATTGTTAAGAAACTTTCTCTGATAGAGGATTTCAAGATTGCTAGGGAGAATGAAGTATTGGATGAGAGGGAAAACAGAGATATTCTTCTTGCAATGAAGGAAAAGGAGTTACAGATTCAACAAGATATGAAGCTTAAAGAATTAGAAACTCAGAAGCTTATTAAAGAGATGGAGATACGCGCGAAGGAAAAAGAAATGGATTTTCAAGTCCTTAATGCTGACCCCGCTAAGATGAGTGAGAGTAGACGTGCTGCTCATGAGCAAGCATGTGCGAAGATTTATGCAAAGTGGTTTACTTAGGTCTGTTGTATTTTATTTTATTTCTGTTGTAGTTTGTTTTATCTGTTGCGTGCTTTGATTTATTTCAATTTGTGATATAGCTTTTAAATTTAGTGGTTTAATTAGGTCTTTTGTATTTCATTTTATTTCCGTTGTAGTTTGTTTAATTTGTTGCGTGCTGTGATTTTATTTCTATTTTAATGAACTAGCCGTTGCAAAACTAGCCGTTGAAAAAATAGCCGTTGCAAAACAAGCCGTTGCAACAATGGTTGAATTAATATAACTAGCAATTACCTATGTAGTCTCATGCATCACTTACACAACACACAATATTTCACCCACAATGACAAAAAACTTTGATGATCTGTTTAATGAGGCTTTGTACAGCAACAAGAGGAGGCAATGCAATAAACGCATCAACGATTGGATCGAGGAATGCTTGTTAGAAGATTATGAAGAAGAACAAGAAATACAACACATCTCTGTCCCCACTCCTCGTCGATTTATCAATATAAATCGGGAATCAGGAAATGATCGTCTCTATAAAGATTACTTTGCAGAGGAGCCGGTGTATAATGCTGACATATTCCGACGAAGGTTTCGAATGAGAAGACACGTGTTCGTTCGAATAGTAGATGCCCTCTCAAATGCGTATCCATATTTCCAACAGAGGGTTGATGCTGTTGGGAGAAGAGGCTTGTCGCCACTGCAAAAATGCACGGCTGCGATGCGGATGTTGGCATGCGGAGTAGCTGCTGATGCTGTTGATGATTACGTTCGCATAGGTGAGAGTACCGCATTTGAATGTTTGGAAAAATTTGTAGAAGGTGTGATATCCGTGTTTGGGGATGAATATTTGCAAAAGCCGAATTCGCATGGTGTACAATGCTTGCTACAGATGGTGAAGGATCGTGGCTTTCCTGGCATGTTGGGTAGCATCGATTGCATGCATTGGCAATGGAAAAATTGTCCAAAGGCATGGAAGGGTATGTATATGAGTGGTTATCGTGGGGTTGCAACATTAATCCTTGAGGTTGTTGCGTCCACAGACCTTTGGATATGACATTCGTTTTTTGGAGTTTCTGGTTCAAATAATGATATAAACGTATTAGACTGCTCACCTGTGTTTGACGATATTCTAAATGATCGAGCTCCAGAGGTAAATTGCACTGTCAATGGTAATAATTACACCATGGGATACTATTTAGCGGATGGTATTTATCCTGAATGGGCCACATTTGTCAAGTCAATATTAAGGCCGCAAGGGAAGAAGCGCAAGTTATTTGCACAATACCAAGAAGGGCAAAGAAAAGACGTGGAACGAGCATTCGGAGTGTTGCAAGCACGTTTTGCAATAATACGTGGTCCGGCACGCTTTTGGGAAAAGAAGAAGCTTGCGAACATAATGAGGGCATGTATAATAATGCACAACATGATTGTTGAAGATGAAAGAGACACTTATGCAGGAAATTTTGCGCATGGCCAAGAATACGACGACGTTGAAAATGGGTTATCACAACCCCAATTGGGAGAGGAGAGCTTTGCACCACACCATCAATTTCTCCAGAGAAATGCCCAACATCGGAATAGGCAGATGCATCGACAACTAAAAGAGGACTTGATTGAACACATTTGGCAATTTCACAATGCACGTCGTTAATCGTAGACTTTAACTATGTTTTATTTTGTTAAGTCATGTTGCAAATTATTTAAAGCTTGTATTATGTAATTTATGTTATTGTTGTTATTTATGAAATTATTAATTTTTTGTCATTTTATAATTATGCATTACATTTAATCTACACATTATAATAATATTATAAAAAATAAATTTTAATTGTGTTTTTATTTTTATTTTAATAATTAGATAAGTGGGGCCGCAATGGGACCCGTATGAGTCCCTTGCATTGGAGAATAGGGGGAATGTTTGAGTTCCCTTTTACTGTTTATGACGTAAAAGCTGATGTGGAGTTACTTTTTATAACAGGTGAGCCAGGAGTAGGGATAAGAGTGAGTCACCCAATGCCCGCGTCACTGGCTCAATACCTCGACTAGTGCCTGGTAAATTGTACAATTTGATAATTTTTCATAAAATTATTTATTTTGGTAAATAAGTTAAATGATTTATTTTATTTAAATGAAAAAATTGATTTTGTTTAAATTTATTCGATTCGATCCTATGTTCTTGAGGTTCATTTTTGGGTTTGTGGGTTTAGATAAGATGATTTATGATGTACGGACACGGAACACGACTCGATACGCGACACGCCAACACGCCAATTTCAATTTTTCATATGACACGGGAAGACGGCATATATATAAAATATAATGTATTTTTAATTAAATTATAAAAATATTTTGACATTTTATTTATATTAAAATTTAAATTATTATTTTTAAATATTTTAATGTCCTTTTGAACTATATTAAACATTTAAGATAATTTTTTATATATACTATTTTTAAACTCATTTTAAGGACATAAGTTGAAAATAAAGTTGAACACGAGGATATGTGATGATATTTTGGAGTGTCAAGTATGTCCAAAGAAGTATTTTTTTGTTTTTTTAAGAACACGAATGAGATATGGAAGACACGCGTATCGGATGAGTATCGGTGAATGTTATATCCTAAACGTGTCCGACACGTGAACACGTCAATTCAAAGAAGTGTTCGTATTTTATAGGATGATAGTAACGCTGAGATTTTTCGGAATCATTTAGCTCAGATGGAACCTCAAAAGGTGCAATTGGGAAAGTAGAAGAATCCTTCTTCCTCTCTAAAAAAAAAAAAATCCTTCTTCCTTCTTAAACATGCACCTATGGGACTTTGTAGTATTGCATAACAAATTAAAAACAATAAACTAAAAGGAGCAGAAAAAACAGGTAGTTGAAGAAATTGAAAAGACAGAGAGAAAAAAAATTTAAACGTTACCCAAGAAATTATTTAATAACCGTGCAAAATAAAGAAAACAATTATTTTATCCAATTCATTAGAAATATAAAATAAATTCTTAATAAATTTTAATAAATTTTTTTTTATAATATTATTAAAACAATAATTTAAATTTATACATATTTTATCTAATTAAATTATTTATTTTTATTTTTTCGAATATTATAGAGGTAAAATAAACTATCCTTTCAAATAAACAATCTCTGTTCTTATCATTCAGAGAAAATTAAAATGTATCCTTAGCTAATAAATGTCAAGAAAACGCTTGGTTTTTTGTTTTTTGTTCGGGAGAAAACGGTTGTTTCAAAACGAATTGACTACGTAAACGTAGTGTGTGGTGCAAAGCTGAAGACTGGTGAAGGGCCCAGGTTGAAATTGATGAAGACATGAAGTGGTGTAGCCACCAATTCTGAAATTCATGCAATAAATCAAGGCGCAACTTACGGCCCACCTGTCCAGTTACATTACATTCATAGTTGGCCGCCGCGGCTTGAAGAGTTCAGTACAACCATCATTCCGTTCCCAACTCCCAAGACCGCATCTTCGTGCCTACTTATCCTCGATTGGACAGTCGCCACCTTGTTATTCCAGTTATATATTACACTAAATCAAATTAATTATTGATATATTAAAATATAAAATATATAAAAAAGAACTTAAAATTATATATATATATATATATATTTTAAGTGATTTAATTATTAAATTTTAGTGTATCAATAAATAATATTTATATTGTTATGTAAAACAAATCGCCAGATCAATATCTTCCCAAATCCCAACATGTATTTCAAAACAAAAATCTATTTATAAATTAAAATCAATAATCACATATCAAAATTAAAATTAGCCGGGTATTTATATATCATTGATTTAACTATTCTATTAGTTTTTATAATTTTATCAAATTTTAATTAAATTCTTATAATATTTTCCTTTCAATTAGCTATATTCCTATAGGACTAATACTATTTCAGATTTTGTAATTAAGTCAAATTTTGATGCACATACACAAAAGTACAGCTACACTACTTAGAGTGGGTTTCGTAGCACGTGTATTTGGTAAAATCAAATAAAATTATTTTTTTAATAAGCACAAGCAACAACAATTATGTTTGGTAAAATGACTTTAAAAATTTAAAATGACCATAATAGATAATAATAAATGCGAATATTTATTATTAAATAGGGTTATTTTAGATTTTTTAATTTTGATAAGCACAAGTCATTTTTGAAAAGCTTCTCCTTAGGTGCTTTTAAAAGCACCCCTATCTTTTAAAAACTACAAACACAAGCACATCGTCTTTTTGGTTTACCAAACACAAAATGAGGTGCTTTTGCTTTCAAAAAGCAAAAGCACCCCTCCAAAAAACTTTACCAAACCCAGCCTTAATGAACTTAGCTCACATCATGATAAACATATGAAAAATATGTATTAAATGAAGCTTGATTTATATATCTATTATATATTATTTATTTATTATATAATATTAAAATCATATTTTTGTATTTAATGATAGAACTCTTACATGATATGCTTCTGAGAGTATTTTCTAGTTTATTTGTTCTTAAATCATTACATCAAATTAATTAACGAATTATCATAAATATTATAAAATTAATTGATCAAATCAAATAATAAATTAATATCACTCACTAATATAAAATTTGATAACTTTTTATTCTAATCTTCCAATACTATAAATACCATGTTAATTTTTACATAATTAATATTATTATTAATATAAATTTAAAATGATGTTTTTTTTAACTATTTATATGCTTTTTACGGAAATATGTTAATAATACTATGTCATGTGGTGATTTCATAATTAAGGTTGTCGAATAAACGCATTAGTCCGACCCATTTAATTTAGACATGCCGCTTAAATTTGTTTTATTCACAAGATATTCTTTTTCAATCTGGATCATTTAATGCCAACTCGACTGGTTGATAAGGTTAGCCTAACTCTTTGTCTATTTTTAAAAACTTACAGTCTTATTTTAGACTCTAAAAAAAAAAATTGGATAAAAATTGCATTTTTTATTAAAAAAATCCTTGAAATATGCTTAAAATTTAGACTCTATCATGTTAATTTTTTTTTATAAGACTCAAAAAATAAATAAATAAAATGGACTAGAAAATTTAGCCTGCAAAATGTTATATTTAACCAAATATTTTTCCTAGGTTAATCAGACTCATCTATTTAGTCTGTGTTTTTAACGAGCCTAATCTTTTTAGTAAAGTATGCCCGTTAATGATTGTTTGTGCTAGCCTAATAGGTTCTATGCATTTTGACAACCCTAAACATAATTTATTTATTCATCTTTAGATAATTAATTTATTTGATTTTTTTTAAAAATTTATCGTACGAGAATTCGCTAAATATCCAAAAATACGATATTAGAAATTATGTTACTTTATTATATTGAAAATTATTTGTGTTTTATTTTCATTTAATATATATGTTAGATTATATTAAATTATATTTGAATTTTATAACACAATTTTAAATTTTGTTGAATTATATTGGATTAAGTTATATTTTTAATTTTTTAAATGTAATATATGTGGATATCGTCAGAGATCCATCTTTTACGTCGTGATAATTAAAAGTTGGGCTGTCTGTTTAAGCTCACTTTGTTCATAGCCCAAAAATTTCCGTATGACCCTTTATGGGCAGTGCAACGGATTAAAGGGATTGGCCCATTTAATCAATATTTATTTACTTGTAAAAATTTTTTTTTTAAAAAAATAATATTTTGAACTATAAAAATTGGATAAAAGATGCCATTTTTATAGAAAAACCTTGAAAAAACAAAATTCTTTAATGGGAAATTAAGTTTTCGGGTCGAATTAGAAAAATATGAGAAATAGTATTGATTGTTTTTTTTTTAGAAGAAATATATATACAAGGGCCAGCATAACCCGCCATTTTCATCAGTTAATTAGCGTCAGTCGATTTAACCCGAATTTTAACAGGTAGGGATGACAATTTGGTTGGCCTCAAGTCGACCCGACCTATCATGCCTTGGATGGAGCGTGTTTTAACAGAGACATTTTTATAAACGGAAAAAAACGAAAAAAAAAGAGATATATATTTTCTTAATATCCATTATCATCTCTACTCACAAATTATATACTACTTTGATTATTTTATATATAACTAACCATAATACTAACTAATTTTTATAACTTAAATTTAATTTAATTTTCAACTTACTTTTATAATTTAAATTTAATTTAATTTTTCATGCAAGCCACGGAGAAATAAACTTGTTAAAAATAATAAGAATAGTTTGTTGAAAATTGCTTATTTGTTTTGAGTAAGACTCCGTAGACAATAATAATGACAGCCAACGTAGCCAACACCTCCTTCCCTCCCTTCCCCTTCTCTTTTCTCTCCTCTTTCCCTTCTCTAACCTTCACCATCTCCATTATCGTGTTCCCGTTTTCCTTCTTCTTCTCCTTCCCTAACTTTCACCATCTCCACCATCTTGTTCACCCATCAGTGTTGACGCCGCAATTAAAGATCATAGGTGGTAACGTACAACTCCGTCGTTCTTCTCCTTCTTCCTTGCTCTGCCTTCTCTCTCTTCCTTGCAACCAATTTTGGTCCCGACTCCGCTGACGATGACTCCGTGTGGTTCGCCTTCAGCAGCGCCAACAAGGATGACGTGAGGGCAAGAAGATGTGTCATGATGATGCTT
The DNA here is from genome assembly GCA_036250425.1 of Stylosanthes scabra. Lineage (NCBI taxonomy): Eukaryota > Viridiplantae > Streptophyta > Magnoliopsida > Fabales > Fabaceae > Stylosanthes > Stylosanthes scabra. The sequence goes on from JASCZI010272235.1 coordinate 29,972, forward strand.
TCGCTTTCATCTGGGCACTGAGCTCATCATGAAAGACAAGTATGGGTACTGGAGCTTCTTCTAGTGGCAATATACTCAAGTTCTATGTCTTAGTAAGATAGAGAATTTTATTTTTGGATGGTCATATTTTAAAATTTTGATGATTAATTTTTCTAATTTTAAATGATCATTTTTATTTCTTTAAATAATCTATTTTTTAATTTTGGAAGATCCGTTATTTGTTTAGATGATCTGTTTTTCAATTTTAAATAATCATTTTTATTTTTTTAGATGATCTATTTTTTAATTTTGGATTTTTACTTTTTGTTGGATATTATTGATTTTTATTGTATTGATTATCTAGTATTACATATTATTTTTGTAGATGAGTGCATATCATTTTTGTGCTACTATTATAAAGTAAAATTTAGGTTAAATTACTATGTTAGTTTGTCTATAATTTTATCAAATTTTTAATTAGATTCTTATACCTTTTTTTTCCTTGTCAATTAGGTTTCTATAAGATATCTAATTTTTCAATTAAATCCCTACCGTAACCAAATAAACTAAGTTTCACGGAATATTATCCAACACAAAAGATATATTTTTTTACACAAGCCCTCAACATATGTAGAATATTATTTTTATGTAACAGAATATTCCATTAAATTTAGTTTATTTTAGGTTAAATTATACACTAAGTCCCTATAGTTTCAATAGAATTGCAATTAGGTCCATATAGCTTAAAAGTTTATAATTAAGTTCCTGTATCCATTAAAAATTTCTAATTTAGTCCCCACCGTTCAATGTAACAGAATATTCTTTGACATATTCCATATTGTACATTTGATAAAATTGTGATTGAACAAATTACCCAAATCCCATAAACGATGAAAGCTGCCCCGAATTGACGAATTCACAAAAAAAAAACCTTCACTCCCTCACTCTTGTCATTTTGTGCTCTCATATCACAATTACACTCACTAAAGATGTGCGGGTTAACGACTTTAGCATAGACTCACTTGAAAAGAGCGTGTGATTAAACACTAGAGAAAAAGAAGCCTATTATAAATTGCAAATTCTTTTATAAGTATATGGACTCAATCACAAACTTTTAATACAGGAATTTGGTTGTAATTTTACTGAAATTACAAGGAGTTAATGTATAATTTAACATTTATTTTACAATAAAAACCTAATTAAAAAATTAAATATTGTACATGAATCTAATTGAAATTAAAAACAAAGAGTATGAGGATAAAATCTAATTAAAAATTTGATAAATTATATGAACCAATAGAATAATTAAACCTAAAATTTAATAATTCAAATTTTGATAAAGTTCAATTTTAAATGAAAAAAAATGATTAGTTAATTAATTAACAAATTGATTGTAAAGCATAACCTAATGAATATAATATAGTCAAGAACTCAAGATCATCCAATTAATTGGTAAGTAGTAAAATTTTGTCATTAGTTATGTTTCATGAATTCAATCAATTGGAACGAAAAAAAAATCAATTTTTAAATTAATCCAATCAATTGATTACATCATCCATTCGTACTTCCAATCCATTAGTATTAATTCAATGTGTGAGAAACACCAACAAATACGAATTAGAACATTGCAATCAATTGATATATTATTCAATGAATTGGATGGGCCAGAAAACATCTTGCATAAGGGTGCGTTTATTTTTGGTGAACAGAACATTTAGTCATAGATATTGATGTACACAAATTTGTTTGGTGACAGAAATATGAATACTGAACACATTGTCTCTGATTGATTATCCATTGTTTCTGTGTCCACTTTTGAACGAAAGACACTGATGGACATAGTATTTAGGAAAATGGACAAATGATATTTTAATAATTTTTTTCTTTTTATACACAAAATTATTTATTATTTCAACATTACCTTTTTTAAAATGATAAAAATGTCATTTATATTAAATTTTAACTTTGCCCATGTGTGTCCTGTCCATTATTGCCAAACACACTATAAAGACATTAAATTTTAGTGTCTATGTCTTACTGTCTCTGTCCCAGTGTCTACACATTCAAGCATTTACCCTAACCAAGTCTAACCAAGCAAAAAATAACAACTCCCACTAAAGAACGTGAAAACACGCGCCCCTTTCTTCTTCTTCTTCTTCTTCTTCTTCTTTTCTGTAACTGCTGCAGCGCCTCTTCCTTCTCTTCCTCCTTCTTCTTCTTGTTGTTGTCACCGTCGTCGTTGTTACCGCCGCCATCATCGTCATTGTCGTTGTTGTCGTCTTCTTCCTCTTATCCGTCCTCTTTTTCTTTCTCTTCTTCGTCCTCTTCTTTTTTTTTCCCTCTTCTTCCTCATCTTCTTCATCCTTCTCATCCTCCTCCTCAATTGTTGATGTTGTTGGTGTTGTTGTTGTTGTTATTGTTGTTGTTATTGATGATGATGAAAAACTGAATTGGATATTAAACAAAAATAGAAACGAAATTTATATAAAAATAGAAACGAAATTTTAATGAAATCAGAAACGAATTTTGAATTAAAAACTGAATTGGATATTCATGAAAACAGAAACGGATTTTGAATGAAAACAGAAACAAATTTTGAATGAAAATAGAAACAAATTTTGAATTAAAAACTGAATTGGATTTTCATGAAAACAGAAACGAATTTTTAATAAAAATAGAAACGGGTTTTGAATGAAAACAGAAACGAATTTTGAATAAAAACAAAATTGGATTTCAGGAAACAGAAACTGATTTTGAATGAAAGTAGAAACGAATTTTGAATGAAAGTAGAAACGGATTTTGAATGAAAAGTAGAAACGAATTTTCATATATAAAAACTGAATTGGATTTTTATGAAAATAGAAACGGATTTTGAATAAAAGTAGAAACAAATTTTGAATTATTGAAAGTTACCACTCAAATGTACTCCATCTTCTTCTTCCTCCTCCTCCTTCTTCCTGCTACTGCTGCTACTCCTCCTCTTCTTCTTCTTGCTACTGCTACTACTCATTTTCCTCCTCCTATTTACATAATGCTTATCATCAATCTAATCAGAAACAAAAAACGGAATCACCATAGTGATAACTTGAGAGCATCCATCCACACATCAAATAGAAACAAAGAAAATGAAATGAGAGGATTAGGACGATGAGAGAACAACAGTGAATAAAGGCTTGCTAATAACGCATGTTATGCAAATACAGAATGAACGAAAAATTAGGGATTTCATTTTTCAAAAAACGAAAATAACAAATCCTAATAGTTAATGAGAGGCGCGTGAGTTGGGAAGACTTGGTTAAACTTGGTTGTAAAATTCACTTGGTTATCTATAATTATTGTAAAATAAATTAATCCAAGGATTTAAATTTTAAAAAATATATAAAACATGAAATAGTAAATAAAATTTAGAAAGTACTAATGAAAATTTTCAAAAAATTTAAGAAACAAAATTACTTATACCATTTAATCTTGTCCAAAGAGATAAATACCAGATACTATCCCGTTACTAAAGAACCACCAATAAGATTGGTCATCTTTTCAGAAGCACCAACAAAAGCATGCATTACCTTCTGTTGACACACATCAGTAGTTCTTCAAAATTCAAATATGTATTAGTTATTGATACAATCCTTATTTTTAAGGATTTCAAACACCTGCAGTGAATTTCCTTTAGGATTTATCGAAAACATACGTCGAAAAATTTAATAAGATAATGACTGATTTGAATGAGTATAGCGCGATATATCTCCTAAATTCACAAGGAGTCGACCAGTTCTAAATGAAGACGGGGACTGCGTGCTTGCATTAATTGGTTACCAAGAACCTTACCATATGTATTTTTTTGTCTGTATTTTAAGGAAAATTATGTCGATTAGGTTGGGTTCAAGATTTTTCTATGTAAGGAGATTATATTATTTTGATTTCCATAACCACGCTAAAATGCTATTGTATTTAAGGAGATTCTTAGAATAATTAAATATGGGAAATGTTTGGTGACTAACATGATTTTATAAAAAAAAAAACTAATATCTTCCTTTTTTGGTGTTTAATTTAATGTGATGATGTTGATTCCTTATACTCCATATCACACGCTATCATTAAAATATATTTTGATTTTTTTTTTAAATCTATAATAAATTGAGTCATGGATGTCTATAAGTATGAAATAAGATCCTCTTAAAAGTTGATGTATATGTTTTTTGCTGTGATATATGGGTGGTTTTGGGTGTGTGAAATGAGAAGATCTTTAACAACAGAAAATCATGTCTTGATAATGCAATAGAAAGGATTGTTGCTGCACAACAACAGTGGTCGACAAGAGTGGAAATAAAGAGAGATCATTTGATAAAAGAAGATTTGATACAAGGATGATGGAGTATATTAGTTAGAAATAATTGAACTTCTTTATATTTACATGCTTTTGCTGTTTGTTTTCCTTTCTTTGTCACTTTGGACTTGGTTTATGACCGCCTTTGATCTCCTTGATCATTTCACCCCTTCTCGGATTTTGGTAAGTGTCTACTGATCGAAAAAAAAAAAAAATAACAAATTTTAGATATTATATATTTAAATAAAATTATGGATATTATATATATAAAATTATAGATACGATATATATAATATGATGGATGTTATTTCATGTATATAGCATCTACAATTTATAAATATTAGAAAAAATAACATCCATAATACAATATATATATAACCTTCATAGTTTCGCGCATATAACATACATCCATAATTTATATATATATATTAAAAAATAGAACAAGAAAAAATAGGAAATGAATATGAAAAAGAACTTAAAATAGCAATAATTTTAAAAAATATAGATGTTAATATTTGGGATAAAAATATAAAAAATATAAAAGTTGGAGTTTAAAACATATTTAATTACTTAATGATAATATAATATCAATGAACACATGTTATCATTAAATAATATTAATTAAGAAGGGTTTCTTTTATAATTAAAAAGATATGAAAAAATTCACGAAAACTTAATTCAACTCCATAATAAAAAGTTTTAGTTATTTTTAGTGAATAAATTATTGGCTACCTACTATTTTTATTCAATACTATGGAATTACAATTACTCATAAAATGCATAACATAGAACAAGCAAAATTAAGAGGCATTTGGTATTTGTAAAGAGAAATTACAAGTGTGATATTTAGATAATAACTATATATATTATGGATTATGCTAGCACTACAGGAAATTTGTTGGTTTCCGTCGGATTTTCCGTCGGATTTTTTCATATAATTCGACGAATCTAAGATTTCCGTCGGATTTTCCATCGGATAAGTAATCGAAGATAGTTAGCTTGATGGAAAATAGTTTCCGTCGGATTTTGACTGTCCGACGCTAATTTCTGTCGGATAACATCCGACGGTAACTTGTTTCCCGTCGTAATAGCTTAAAATGAACTTTCTGTCAGATACACATCTGACGCTAAATAATCCGAAGGAAAGGCTTGGTAGTTTAGGGTTTATGATCCGACAGAAAATCCGATGGAAACAGCTTGGTAGTTTAGGGTTTATGATCCAACGGAAAATCCGACGTAAACCTGCTGGAAATTTTTAAAATTTTATTTTAAATTATTTAACTCCCTGATGCATAACACTAAAATAACAGCTAGAATCCCAAATGATTATAAATTAAGTATGAAAAAAATCCGATGAACTAAAAATACAATGCAACAATGAATAAAGGAAAACATGTCTGAAATGAAAAACAATGGAAAACTAAATATAAGCTAGCTATGCGTCCTCATAGTCATCATCATCATCCGCTGGACCGTGATCAGGCTGGGCAGGTGGTGGTGGACGAGGTGGCAATGGTGGTGGTGCAGTGGAAGAGCCGCCTGAACCACCCACCGCAGCAGTGCTGCTCGCAACGCGTAGGGGGTCGTAGTAGGCAACCATCTGGCGTTGCATCTCCTCCAAGCGCCGTATCTGCTCTTCTGCCCGCGCATCTGTCTCAGCTAGGTTCTCCTTCAGACTACGGACCTCATCTATCTGTTGCTGCAGCACCACTCCCTGAGAATAGAGGCTCTGCGTCAGGTTTTGGACCTGTTCTCTCAAGTTCACAACCTCCTCATCGGCCGAGCCTGCGTGGCTGCTGGTGGCAGAGCCAGATGAACCTCCGTAGCCGGATCTGCAGAGAGACGAGGCGAAGAAGCCACTGGCCTCGTAAACCCGGTTCTTGCATGGCTCAGACAGAGTCTGACGCCACACAATGTTCGGGTCAACTGTGCCAGCACTTTCATCACCCTCCTCCTGTGCCTGCTGGGTTGCTTGTTCTAGATTGGCTGAAAACTCAGTCTGTATAAAATAACATGTGAAGTTTAATACGATAAATTGTTAAATAATTCAAAAATTAAATTCAAATATCCATTAAAAGTGCACAAATAAGTGAAATATACCAACAAGTCATTAGCACGCTTCTCGACAATTGTACGATCCTGCTTCCGTGTGTGGATCTCCCTGAATATTTCCGCGTCAGTTGGTGTGCGATCCAACGACCTCGTCTACAAAATAAAGTTCAAAATGAAATGTTCGCAGATATAAATGCATCGTACAGTTGACAATATACAATTAAGTTGCAAATAAAAGTTCTAAAGAAGAGCTGAACTTGTATTACCATCCATGCACGAGTCTTTGGAATGGTTGGAGAACCCTCGGTGTGTAGGTAGCCACCCTTCGGCGAGGAACGATTCACCTTATTCACCCTCGAATGCTTTAAGAAACCAGGATCAGTCGCGAACCTGTGCAATGTGCAACAGCCGGGCCCTGAGTGACTCACTAAGCCACTTCAGCCTTTGTAGCTCACCATCACGTAGGTCCCACATGATCTGCTAGTAACGCCTCCCCGCGCGGTATTCGTAGGCCTTCCTAATCTCTTTTTCCTCTGCTTCGGGCCACGTAAACCCCTCCTGCAAGTTAATTCAACTAAGTTAGAACACAATTTTGGAAACAAAGATACTCAAAACGAAATAAGATCAGGTAAGTAAAATATATCGCCCACTTCTCATAACACCGCTTCTAAACATCAGCCGGAACCTCGAAGTAATTTATCCAATGCTCGTTCAGCATAAGCTCAATTACCTCAGAAATAGCTTGGGTGTACACATTATTATCAGGATCAAAGCTGAAGGTAAATCAGTTAGCTTTACATGTAGATAACATAAACAAGCATGCAAATTCTATAAATAATTCATTGATCAAATAAATGTGCGTATACATACCCTTTCTGACCGTCCCAGAGGATGGGAATCTATTCGACTTGCTGGGTGGGGGGATCCGGCTGGGACGCATACGACGAATCCGCATGCAATTGCGGAGATGTAGCAACCTGAGGGGAATCGGTCGGTGGGGGCTGTGTCGACGAAGCAGGTGGGGGAGGGATGGTAGGAGCAACCTGCAAAACACCTGGTGTCAACGTGGAGGGTGATGCTGTGGCAGCAGGCTCCGAACTAGGCACCAACCTCCCTCTTCATGATAAACACGTCAGACATAGTATAATGATAATAACAAATAAATGTTTAGAACAATGACGTACTTAATTATATTAACAGAGAAATGTTTAGAAACAATGATGTACTTAATTAAACAACAGAGAAATGTATAGAAAAATGTTTTGAACCTAATCAGAATCGGAAAGTATTGGTTCCTCCCCAGCTTTCGATGAAGTAACTTCGTCGTCTATGAAATCTTCTTCTTCCGTACCCCCATCCACGTCCACATCAACTTCTAAGGGTTCTTCATCGTCGTCATCGTCGACCGGTTGGTTATTACCTTGTATTAAAACGACATTGTCGTCAGCAAGGGAGTTTCTAAGTGTATCCGGCGGCTGAGTTTTAGGAACTATCCTAACTGGGTTTGTCGCATCAACCTGAAAAGGCTATGAACCTTCCGGTAAGTCAGTTTCTAACCGTCCCCTCAGTTTTGCTTTAACAACAACAACTCAGTTGGACTTACACCCACCCGGATATGGCAAATAGTAAACTTGTCGTGTATTCTGAGGAAGAATGAATGGGTCATAATGCCTATATTTTCTGCTAGTATTAACCTCAATTATGTTGTAATCGTTGTGCTTATGTGTTCCGTGCCTACTACTTGGATCAAACCATTCACATTTAAACATACACACCTTGTAGGTTCTGCGGCAAAAGAACTCAACATGTAACATATTATGTAATACACCGTACCAATCACTCTCACCGCCGCCTGAATCTCCTCTAACCCAAACCCCGGTGTTGTTTGTTTTTTTCCCAGTTGAACACGCTAGGTCTTGGAATCGGTACCTGTTAACGACGTACATCGGGTAAGACATGGCTCTATTTAAAGGGCCCCAACTAAGAGCAACTAATTCATAGTTTGTGGTGTCATAAAGATTAAGTCGAGCGTATTCCCTAACCCATTGTCTGAAGTCTGCTATGGCGATACCGGGATTTGATTCCTCGAAAATCCTAAAAGTCTAATCAACATTTCGAAATTCATTTAGGGTGAATATCATGTTACTGATTCCATGAAAAACACACACTAATAAAACATTACTTACTTAAGATATGGGGAAATCTGTTCACAGTTGAGCAACACATGTAAATGCACAGCCGCTATTTCCTTCTCATCCAAAGTGTATGCATGAGCAGCACCCAAGGGAGACCCTTCTTCAATGAATATGGGAAATGTGGCCCCAGATGAAGATGACTCTTCCCTATTATCGTTCCTTCCCATTCTAGTTCTCCGTGTCTGCACATGTGGCTCGAAGTAATAGGTACAAAAACTAGAAGTCTCCTTAGACAAGGACCCCTCACATATCGAACCTTCTATCCGAGCTTTATTCTTAACCATTCGCTTGAATGAACCAATTAGCCTCTCAAACGGATACATCCACCTAAACTGTACCGGTCCACATACCCTTGCTTCGTTTGGAAGATGAATGAGTAAGTGTTCCATCATATTGAAGAAGCCTGGAGGAAATATCCGTTCAAGTTTACAAATGATCAGTGGAATATTCTTTTCCAACACCAACATCTCTTCCACCCACAACTCCCTTGCACACAAGCCCCTGAAGAACTCGCTGCTCTCTACTAAGGGTTTCCAAATGCTTGTCGGAAGTTCTCTAAAGCCGGTAGGAATTAACGACTCTAGGAACACATGACAATCATGGCTCTTGAGACCAACTAGCTTACCCTGACCAACATTTGCGCATCTCCCTAAATTAGAAGCATATCCATCCGGAAATTTCAATTCTTGCACCCATCGACACACATTCCGTCTCTGGTCGCGACTTAGGGCGAAGGCTGCCTTAGGCTTAGCAAACCTGCCATTGTCTAACTTTCGTAAGTTAAGTTCTGGCCGCCTACAAAGTTCCTCTAAGTCCAATTTTGCCTTATCGTTATCCTTTGTTCGATCATCATCCATCACTGTGTGCATTATATTATCGAATATATTTTTCTCTATATCCATCACATCAAGACAATGCCGAACCAAGTTGTCCTTCCAATACGGAAGCTCCCAAAATATACTCTGTTTGGTCCAATTGTGTTCTCTTCCATATTCCGGAGTCCTAAAACCTGCCCCATTCTCAACAATTCTCGGAATCCCACTCACCCTTTGCCAAACCTCTAATCCACTCAAACGATTCAGGGGTTCATCGTGCTCGGTTCTGTTCTTCCTAAAAGACTCCTTGTTTCTTCAAAACTGGTGGTCCACATCGAGGAATCTTCGATGAAAATCAAACCACGAGTTTTTGCCCCCATTTTTCAACCAGAACGACTTCGTGTCTTCCATGAAAATTGGACATGACATCCTCCCATGAGTGGACCGGCCAAACAACATCCCATAGGCTGGGAAGTCATTAATGGTCCACATCAGTGCAGCACGCATCTGGAAGTTTCTCTTAGTTGAAATATCATATGTTAGGACTCCGTCAATCCATAACTCTAACAATTCATCAACAGAGGTTGTAAAAACACATCAATCTTGCCTTTCGGGTTACTTGGTCCAGGAATTAAGCAAGTTAGAAACATGTAAGGTTCTTTCATGCACATTTCAGGTGGTAGGTTATACGGGGTGACCATTACAGGCCAGCACGAATACGTATTTCCAAAATTAGAGTTCGTTGCAAATCCATCTGAACATAAAGGTAGTCTAACATTTCGAGGTTCACTTGCAAAGTTGGGATGCAGCACATCAAAATGCTTTCAAGCTTCTCCGTGGGATGGGTGACTCATTACACCATCATCTCAAGTATTACTAAAGTGCCAAGTCGTCATATGCAGAGCAAAACTCATTGATGCATATAATCTCTTAAGTCTCGGGATAAAGAGGAGGTAGTGCATTCTCTTGAATGGAACTCTCTTCAAAGGCCTCTATTTCTGATGAAACCCGTTCCGACGGTTTATTTCACTGCATTAATTGGTTAATTATCACCTCTTCATCGCTTAAACACTAGCAAAATATGTCAAATTGCACTTAGTAGTTCCTTAGGGCTGTAATTGTAATATCTGCTATTTCGGCCAATATTTATTGTGTTTTGAACTGTTTCCCGTTCTGCACGATGCCTTGATGTGTGCGTTTAAGTGTTTCAGGATATAACAGGCGGAGTTCGGAGCGAAAGTGGCCGAAGAGAGCGAAAGGAACGAAAAGATTGCAACAAACCTAGAAGGCCATTGCTGGAGCCTATGTGTACGCATCACATGGAGCCATGCGTACGCATCCAAGCGTGGGCGGCACACCCAATTGCTGATCTCGGCACCTATGCGTACGCATATGAAGCCTCCATGCGTACGCATATGTCAATTCCAGCATCTATAAATAGAGGAGCCTTTCACCATTTCAAGGGAGCCCACTTCCATATTTAGCTTAGTTTTTAGGGTTCCATTTTAGGTTTTATTGTCCATCCACCAGCCAGATCTTTTTTATTTTTATTACTTGTTTGTTTATTTTACTGTTACTCTGTCGAACTTCAATTTTTAATCAAAACCTTTTACCGTTATTCTGTCCGTTTAATTTCCTGCAAACTACGATTTTTCATACTGTTATGCTGCTGATTTATTTTCTTGCTTTTATGATTTCTGCAGTTAGTGAGTAAAGTGCTATAGTGTCTCGGCTGTGAGGTGAGATGTGCAAATGACTAGAGCTACGAGTCCCCAACGAATCAGAGGGGAAGGAACGGGTCAAGCCTGTAATGCTATCCGTAAGACACCCCTGCTAGCATAGTGGCAGCAGTTCCTTACCGTACGTGGTTCGCCACGGTGACAATAGGCACAAGTGCTTGGGGACCTGGTGACAGCAGGTTTCACCCGGTGATAGCGGGGACCCTATAGAGTTTGTTAGTCCTGGGCATAGACCAGAGACTCCATATTCAGCTGAGATAAGCGTAATAGGTCATTGTGACAGCAGGATTGTACAGGTGACAGCGGGTACTCCTGGGAGTCGGGGGCTGAATCACGAACTCCAAGCAACACCTGCACCTATGTGAGTTGAACTCGGTATTGTGGGTTCGTTGCCATACAGCTAGTTAGTCAAGGATGTGCAGAGGTTCCTCCTAGGGGGTGTATAATCGATCCGAGACATAGCAGCAATGATAGCGATGCACAGTATTTCAACTCACGGCCGGGATACTCCTTTTATTATCAGAATCTTACTGTTTTTTTTACTGGTTTTAACTGCTTTCAACTGCTCTCAATTACTTTCAACTGCTTTCAACCTGCGAACTGCTTTCAAACAAACTCAACTGCAATCAATCCCAATCAAAAACAGACTTTCCCTTTCGCTTCTTGAGCAGAACGACCCGAGTCATATACTTGGTATTTTGGTTGCACCCCGTGACACCTCTTTTTAAAACGTCCCGACGCAGCCCATGAGGGGAGTGGTGCTTTCAGCTACAACGACGAAAGCATCCCCACCCGAGCGGGCTTGTCACGTTGTTGGCGCCGTTGCCGGGGAAGCAGAATATTTGTTCGTTTTTGATTGTCTGTGAATACTGTACATACTATTTTTATTTTTCTTTTTGAATTGTTATTTGTATGCTAAGGTTGCATTCGGATCCTGGTTCGCTATTGTTTGATCCTGAAATTGAACGAACTTTACGCCGAACAAGGCAAGCCAGGCGTCGAGTTGAACTTGCGAGACTAGCATTGAATAACAATCCTTTTTACTCTTCTGATTCTAGTTCCGATTCTGATACACAATCTACTTCTTCCGTTTCAGGTACCTCTACCATGGCAGAATGACTAACTCTCAAACAGTTGGGTGGTGCAAGCACAACTTTCGACAACCAACCCAACCGATTTCCTAAACTTAATGCAACTTCGAGCTCAAGTCCAGACTGATAAACCTTCTGCCGAATTTCTGTGGCAGACCGGGTGAAGACCCCATCAAGCACATCAAGGACTTTGAGGTTATCTGTGCCACCACTTGAAGGACCGGTGGTGATGACGATGCAGTGAAGGCCTTTGCTCTACCTTTCTCTTTGGACGATAGGGCGAAGGATTGGTACCATACACTGCCTGCTGATGTAACTTCTGATTGGTCAACCTTCAAGAAGAGGTTCTTGGAAAAGTACTTTCCGCCTTCCAAGACGAATGCTATCAGAAAGGAAATCTCTGGGATTGCAGGGGTCCATGGGGAAACTCTGCACGAATACTACGAACGATTCAAGAAGTTGCTCGCTTCGTGCCCCCATCATTCGATATCCGATTTCCTGCTCATCAACTACTTCTGTGATGGATTGGCACCCACAGATAACGCAATGATTGACGCCTCCAGTGGGGGAGCTCTAATGAACAAGACGCCGGAAGAGGCATGGGAGATGATTGAAACAGTGGCTGATGCCAATCAGCACTTCAGCACAAGAGCGAAGAGTAGGGGAATACACGAGGTTGCGCCATCTGAATCAACTATGCTGGCTAAAACTCTAGCGGAAATTGCGGCCATATTAAAAGAAATTAAAGAAGGGCAACAAGTAACCCCAATATTGTTGAAACGTCAAACGGACCACTCTCAACAAAACCCGATCAAGTATTGTGGGATTTGTTCCTGCAATTCTCACCACACCGATGAGTGTCCACAACTCCAGGAAGACAATTTGGTAGCATCAACTCACAACTTTTACAGCGCTACTACAATACCACCATACAACAGACAATACTATATGCAAGAGTGGAAAGATGAACAGCAAAACCAGTGGAGTTCACCGGAACAGAACCAATCAAGACAACCCTATAATCAGCCGTGGAACAACCAGAACACTAGATATCAGCCCCCTCACAACCGTCAACAATACCCTCAACCAAACAACCAACAGATGAGTGAAGATGAAATCCTCCGAACTCTTCAACAAGGAAATAAGGAAACAAAAGAATTCAATAGGCAAGCCATGATCCAATTGAACCAAGTGATGGAATTACTGCACAAGATGATGAGTCAACAAACACAACCTCTGCCCAAACCTCTAACAACTATCCTTAATCCCCTGCCGTCCCAGCCTTTACCGAACCCTAAAGGAAGGCTCAACGCCATTAATGACAAGCTGGAAAGCGAGGAAGAAGCTACAAACACAAACAACAAAGAGGCCGTGCAATAATTGTGTGAAATGTTAAACGAAGTACCCGATTCAGAGGAGGAAGACATTAGAGAAATATTAGACTTCTGTGAGGAGTTTGATAGTGACTACAAGGAAGAAGAGTGTGAGGAAGGAAAACTGGCAGAAGGATGGGGGAGTGATTCCGAAACCCGAAATCTACAAAGGGAAATGTTATCTATTAACACAGTCTCTAACAAGAAGAAGGATGAAGAAGAACTCCCAATTAAATGTGAAGACCTTGGCCCATGCCTGGTCACTTGCAGGATTAAGGGATTTGAGATCTAAGGCTGTCTTTGCGATCCCGGAGCATGTGGAAATATAATGCCCCACGCATTATATGAAGCCTTAAAATTAGGACCTCTGAAAAAAACCACAGAAGTTTTCACTACTACTTGCAGTATTGTATCCGCAGCTGGAATCATTGAAGACGTAATGGTGAAGGTAGGAAGGCTTGTAATTCCTACTGATTTCCATGTCATCAAGCCACCACCGGGAGAAAGGGGGCATCCGCAGGTTCTGTTAGGGGGACCATTCTTGAAAACGAGCGGCTTTAGACTGACTTATGCCGACGACATTTTCACCTTTTCATCAGGAAGAACCACAGAGACATTTCAGATTTCACCCCCTCCGAAGAAGAAAAGCCGTCAAGACGACGGGAGAATGCGAGGTAAGGAAGCAGCTCAGATCAGGATGATCGAAGCATTAATAAGAGAACTGCTGCAAAAGATGAGAGAAGAAAAGGTTTAGGAAAAAAAGAGAAGGAGAAAGAGTCAAAAGAAAAATGCCAAGTGGAATAGAAGAGTTATAAGAAAGGAGAGGAGAAGTCTCAAGTGGATTACTTGAGTGTCACGGAAATGCTTAATGAGATGGAGCAAATTCTTTACCACGACAAAGGAGCAGATGCGCACTTGGTAAGGAACAACTACAAATGGAAGTAATATCACCGACACCAGCACGTCCAACTTAAGGACGTTAAACAAAAAGTGCTAGGTCGGAGACAACCCACCAAGGTAATATCTATCTGACCCTAATCTGATCTAATTGTTATATTTGCTTGATTAAATGTGCCTAAATTAATTAAAATACAACTAGACGAGTCTTAGGGTAGCTGTTAAAAAAAAAAATCCTGATGCGTACGTGATGCGTGTGCATCTTGGGTTGTTTTTAGTTCCAATTTCTCTCAATTATCATGATATTATTTGTGGATTATTGTTATTAATTGATCAAATCAAACAAACTTGAT
>JASCZI010272236.1:18972-32684 GCA_036250425.1 Stylosanthes scabra
CTTGTGCTGTTACATTTCGGGCTTCCCCTTGCCCTTCCTCTAACTCCTCACGGGGAACACAGTTCTCTTCATATAGCTCCTCTTCCTCCATTCCTATATCCAGCGACGACACCTGCAAAGCACACACCACAGAACAAATTTAAGAATGAAGAAAAAAGAAATTTATTACCCCACGTCTACAACCCCAACCCCAACACGCCTAAACCATTTTTACCTCATCTGTAACACCGCCTTCGCCGAACTCATCCTCCACCGCATACTCTTCAACCATTTCTCTGCACATCTCAATGGCCGCCATTACCAATGAAGACATTCTATAAGCACCCTTTCTGCAACAACTGCAACAAACAAATCGCAAGTTCATTATCGGTACTGCCACATGACTACACTACACTGGGTTCGGCATCCCATCTTTCTCATAGCGATGAAGTTCAGATTTCATACCTCCTTCCGATGCCGTCCTTGCTAGCCTTGTTCTCCGACGAATATCTCTCCACCTAATGCAATATCTGTGGCATTGAACAACGGCACTCACCAATCGCACCACCTTCTACGCCGACCCCAATTAACCCAGCGCTATCCCCAATTCTAACAGGCCTAACTTGGGCCTTGAGCCTTCAAGAGAAGCAAAACCCATCGACATTGGCTAATCCCATGGATCTACTCTCAGCTGCAGCCACATGTTCTCGCCCAATTCCGAGCTGGGCAGTAAAGGAAAAGACATGTTTTTTCAGGGGCATTCAAGTCCTTTTTTACACCCACAAGAGGACAAAACACAACTTAAAAACTGTAAGGCGCCGGAATAGCGTATGGAACCCTTTTCCACTTCCATACTGGAAAACTTTCCTAAATTATAAACCACTAAGTAATTTATTTACTACCGAAACCGAAAACAAAAAATCACTTACTGAAATTTTTCTTTTTTGTACATGACAAAGGCCTGGAAGGTGAGCAGAGAGAGAATGGTGATTAGGTGAAATAAACAATAAGTACCAATGAATCCAAGTAATTATTGGCAAGTAGAACATACCAGATAGTGGATATAAATATTATAGACGTAAACCAAGATCATGATTCATGATCCTTGATGTAGAGAAAAATGCATTATTTGGACACAGACAGCTCCGAAAATCATTCAACTTGGCCTAAAATTTAGAAAATGTTGGACGATGCTTAATCAAGAACAAGTGGACGGCAAAGAGGGGACGCCACCATGCCTCCAATATTTGACTTTTCCATTTATTTATTTATTATTTATTTTTAATTTTTATCCTTGCGTGGTAACTAGTAACTGCTAAGATTAGGGAATGAAATCGTGACACTTGCCTTCATCAAAGAATTTGATCCCATGTACCAAGCCCGCACGTTTACAAATTACAACAAATAATATTTAAAATTGGTAGTGATCACTGAATTTGCATGATATTATATGAACTTGCTCATACTCTACAATTCTGTTTCAATAATGAGCAAATGAATGACGCTTTGCGCGAATTGGATTGGCGTGTTTAAGTTCACGAAATATTTTTATCTTGCGATGTATGTTATAAATAGTAGGGAAGATGTTAGTTTGATATTGAACTTCCACTAATTCCACACGATATCGCGTCACAACCTGATTTTATTAATCAGTATTAACGTGGAATTTTGGTCCTCCAAAATTAATAGCAATAAAAAGTAATTGACTATGGATATAAAGTTATAAACCCTTATCACTAATTGTTATTATTCTACTTTTGTCATATAGTCTTAAAGGTGACATTTATGCATATAGCCATTATACAACACTCGGTCCCATCACAAAAAAAAAAAAAAAAAAGACTTCGATCACTTAAAAAAAAAGAGTGAATGTTATAGTATTTAAATTAAAAGTATTTTGTCTAATTTATAAAAAAATTAAAAATTAATATTTGATTTTAAAATAGTTTTTGATGTCTATATATTATTTAATTATAAAATATAAGATTCAATTTTTTAATTATTTAGTATTTATCTTAAAAAATTTCGAAACTAAAATTATAAGCACAGTAAAAGTTGGCTTTATATTTATTTGGTTGGACCCGATTTTGCAAAATACTAAAGACGGATGTGTAGTGATTGTCCACCATAGAATTCAATTGATAGACCTATATTATCACCTACTTTTTAAAATTAATTAAACAAGAAATCATTTTCTCAAGTATTGAAATTTCAGTAAGACTTAATATGTCAATATTAAATTAGATATAATATATGTACATACATTGCCCTAGTCTTACCCGTTATTATGATTAAATTAAACTACATTAACTACTTTTTTAAGAACGTTGTCAAAATGAAAAAATAGTATTGTCTCGTATCTTTATCGCTAACTACATAGGCAAAATGTTAACCAATATGAAATTAAGGACCAATTGATTTTCAATAACTCTAAATTTCATGTATCAATTGAAGTTCAAATTTTGTGAGCCAATTTAAATTTTAACTCTTATTGTTGTCCTTATTTTAGACTCGAAAGCATGTGAAAGTAATACATAATTGTCCATGGCAGCTAGCTTTTTAGTGTTGTAAGTATCGTAAACAATACTGAAGATCAGACGTTGGTAATTCCTGTAGGGGAGTTGAAGGGTAATCAATACAATGCTATTCAGCATTTAAAATCATTAGGGAGCAGTCATCCTAATGCCAACAATAATTGACAGCAATGGATCATCAACCGTTTGCATTTTATTATACAGCTTGATATTGAAAATTTGAAATACAATATTAATTTAGCAACCACATTAACGTTAGCGATTAGGAATTCTTTTTTCTTTAATATTTAAACCAACACTACTAATTAATTTTTCACTTATTCTATTAAAAGTGTTTCTACTAGAATTGAAAAAGTAAAAAAATCAGGCAATAAACTATAATTCACAATGCATTTATCCTTACTCCCCCATAGAAATTTTAGGTTTGAGTTTCTCTTAACCTATTTTTACTTAAAAAAATAACTTCACAGGGATTAGAAATTTTTATTTATATTTGATCAATAATTTTATTCAGTATATGTACTTTGTCAGTAAATTTGAGTTTTTTTTTTACTAATTTATAAAAATATGTTGATAGATTAAATATGGGGAAATTTTTCCCCCCTACGATTATCCACTAAGTCAAGAAAAATAAAAAGAAAAAGTAAGTTAGGGAAAAAATTTTGTTACACAGAGATAAATTTTCCTCAGGTAAAGATGATAATCACGTTATGGAGTTTTTTTTTGGTGAACAAAGAACTAAGAAATACGTTATGGATTAATAAAAAAGAAAAAGAATATTCTGGATAAATTTAAAATATTTTTTTAAAAAAAGTTCGTTACCTCGGTTGTAGGATTGGATAAAGGGGTAAAACTAAAACCGCTCCGCCCCCGCCAAATTGATTCATTTCAAAGTGAAAGGTTCGTTTCACTTCTAATTTCTAATCTCACCCACCACGTTGCCTTCTTCCGTCACCAGATTTTCTCGGGAAAACTTTTATTTCAAATTTTCCGGGACAATACGAGAAAAACAAAAAAGGAAAAAGACTTGAGTATATATATTTGTATTCTCTCTCTCTTAACAGTACTACTCTACGATTACGACTATTTTTGCTTCCGCTCCCTTTCCTTCCTTACCCTCCTTCCTGATCGGGATAAAACTTCTTTCTCACTCACTCGTAACTGTTACCTTTTTTGTTTCTATTTGTGTGCTTCATGTTTTTGACCAGAATCTGGTGACTGCTTTCTATTTTATACACATGGCGTCGCGTGGCTTCATATCCTTTGGAAGAATATGGCAACCGTTTCAGGTAGTTATTCATTTTCTTCCTTTTATATTTTGAACTCAGAATTTGGATATTCATTTTATTCTTACCGCCGTACCAGTAGGATTTAATGTTGATTCGGTTTAGTATGCTAAAACTTCGAAGCAGGTTAAAATTCTCTTCTGGTAACTTCTTTTATGGCTAATTGAGAATGGCGACTTGATTATGCTTGAATTTTAATTGAAGCATGGAATAACCTAACTTACAGTAATTGTTTAAACTTTCAAATAGGTAGCAGCAAATTTTGTAGGGATAGATAGACACGTGTGGTCCTTTCTAATTAGGATGCGTGTGGTGTGGGTTGAGACTTGAGAGAGACCCCTTTTGATCCGTAAGAAACTGAGATCTCATAATAAAAATTATCAACCATTTTTTTTATGAGATTAAATGGGAGAATTAAGTATTGATCAACATAATTTATCCAGTTTATTGCTGATTGATTGGTGCATGCAATAATCATGTGGTTTGGGAGGAATTTTTTCCGAGTAGTTTATGTTGCCTCTGTTAAGATGTTTTTCTCTTGGTTGTTTCTTTGGGCAGGGACGAATGCCCCAGGTTGATCCTTCTGCTCACACAATCAAATCACATGGGGCTACACTTGCAAGAACTCACCTTCATGATTGGCTCATATTGCTGCTGCTCATAGTAATAGAGGTTATTCTCTTCGTCATTCACCCATTTTACCGCTTTGTGGGAAGAGACATGTTGGAAGACCTTAAATATCCCATGAAAGAGAACACTGTGCCCGTATGGGCTGTTCCAGTAAGTTCCCTTCCTTATGTTTAGATAGAATTAATAGCTCATTGAATCGCTTGCATTTGCATGACAAGGGATCCTTTGCTTTATTCGTTTAAATATTCAATTATGTTTAATAAAAATGGCATGAGCTAATAGCTTATTTTTATTTGATGCAAGTAATCATGGTTCATTTTTTTTTTCTCCTTTTCCTTAATGTGTTCAGCTATATGCGGTTCTGTTGCCAATGGCTGTTTTCCTTCTGTTCTATTTGCGGAGGAGAGATGTTTATGATTTGCATCACAGTGTTCTAGGTAACCTTTGTATTTTTCATACTTTCACAAACACAAATTAAAGCTGTTGAAGAATTGGTATTAATGTTGTATTCCATTGCTAGCAGGGCTCCTGTTTGCTGTTTTGATCACCGCAGTCTTGACCGATGCAATAAAAGATGCAGTTGGCCGGCCCCGGCCAGACTTCTATTGGCGTTGCTTCCCTGATGGAAAAGAGGTTAGTTACTATCATTTAATGGACAATGTCGGTACATAATTACATAATATATAGCCATTTGATCATAGTTTCTCACAAAAAATGTTTTAATCTCACCGAAGTGAATTTTGCCATGGTAATGGAGGCACAGGAGGTATAAAGATATAGGATGCCTTCATCTCTTGTGTAGAGCTGCTGGATTATTCCTTGTATTGTCTATCTTTTATGATATAGTTGGATGGTTTCATTTTATTAAGGCTTTTTAGATGGTTTTACAAGAACTGTAACTGCTAAAAATCTGAAATTACTTACAGATGGTAATATGCTGAGTGGGAATGGTCTTCACTTATTTGTTATTTTCTATTCTATTAACCTTGTAGGTTTATGACAAATGGGGAGGTGTAGTGTGCCATGGTAAGGCAAGTGATGTAAAAGAAGGACACAAAAGTTTTCCAAGTGGCCATACATCATGTGAGCAACAATATTTCTACTGTTCTATTTTACTACAAGCTTTTGGTCTGAGCAGATTGAAATTAACAATGCATTTTTCGTAGTGAAGTAAAATCTGAACTTCACATCATATTCTCTTACATATAACTGGCTTGATAAATGATAACCTTTAGGAAACACGAAATTGGTAGAATGCAGTAATGTTTGTATTCTTATAAGATAGCATATTGGAAATCTAACAAAATTGGTAATTTACTCATCTAACTAGTAGCTAATTCCTTCAGGGGAAAATAAACGTTCTGTGTGGACCTATTAACCTGATAGATATATTCACTTCTGCAGGGTCCTTTGCAGGGTTGGGTTTTCTATCGTTGTACCTATCCGGGAAGATCAAAGCTTTTGATCGCCAAGGGCATGTAGCAAAACTATGCATCGTTTTTCTTCCAATACTTGCTGCTTGTCTAGTTGGAATCTCTCGAGTAGATGATTATTGGCACCATTGGCAAGATGTCTTTGCTGGAGGTCTCCTAGGTTGTTATTAATGACTTAAATAGCTAGAAAAGTTAAAAAAGGGCTTAGGCCCACAGCTAAAATATTTCATACAACTCATTTTACAGAAAGATCATATTAAAGTGAAACTCAGATGTCTGTGTTTCTTGCAGGGCTGGTTGTCGCAACCTTTTGCTATAGGCAGTTCTTCCCTCCCCCTTATAGCGACGATGGTAACACCTCATCTCTCTGTTTGACTTCTTCAGTATTTCAAACCTTGTTTATACCTTGGTTTCTCCAATGTTTTTGAATTCACAAATATATTTCCAAAATTGAGTCTTATGATATCAGAAACCTTAATATATTTCATAAAAGTTATTGTAATATTGTAATTTTCTCATTCTCGGCTGTTGATTTTTTCCATGGCTTTACCAATATATATTTTTTTTAATTTTAATTTTGACTTAACTCTCTCCCTATACGTATTAGATTCTTCTTGAGAAATTAACTTATTTGGATAGCAAACAAGATATAAATTTGAGCCTTGCTTAATTAGTCACCTGCATTTTCTCCCTCCAAAATCATTATTTTTCAAGGCTTTTTTGTCTGTCCCTCGTTTGAAGAAAATCTTAAACTCCTCATTCAAGTTACCTAGAGACTGGTGATTTGACCATTGTAACAATAATCTAGTTTGTAACTAACTTGCCTCCGTGCTGAATGTGCCACTTCTGTCATTGAGTCATTACCAATAAGTGTATGTAGCTAGGTGGAAGTTGGTTGTACTAGTATTAAATCCTGCATGATTTTGGATTTGATATCATTTTCAATGACAAAAGAAAAATATTAACATGAACTTGCCCACTAACTTCAATGTATCATATACTCCTAGTATGAAGCAGATTCCTTGAGCTGGTTTTAAATTTGTTTCTCTTCAGGATGGGGTCCGTATGCATATTTCAAGGCAAGGGAGGAAGCGCAAGCCAATTCAAACACGAATCGGGATTCACCTCTTGTGCAGGCCATGGAGGTTCCGGGGGTTGTGAATCAAGTACCAAGGAGAAATGGTGATACATTGCCCCCTTTCACTTATCATAGCCCAACCTTGGAAGCGATGGAGCTTGGACAGAAGTGATCTTATGAGTTATGGCATTCTTCTGCATTGATATTCTCCTTTGATCCTTGTGACGTTACTTTTGTGTATACCTGTGTAAATTGAAAATGAGGTTCGCAATCTACACGGCAAATACCTGATTTTAGCAAACTAGCAAATATTGTGCAGTTTCATGCATCAGCATCACTAGCACTGCTGCTATGTGAAAAGAAAATGTTGCATGCTTTCTGCTTATTAAATAGATAGAATGTAGCTTAGTGGAAGAATTTCTTTAGATTAGTGTTGACATATGAATAATATTTGATGACACTTGAGTAATAATCATGGCTCTAAAAGTTCAAGCTTCCTGTTCACCATTATTCACAACTCAAGTCATAGTTTGACGCCCAAAACCATTTTCAAAATGCCAGTATTATATTCTTTTTAAAATTTAGTATTTACTACAACTTCTGTAAAAACTTAAATTTGAATGTGCTATATGATATGAGTTTTATATGCGAGCAATACAAAAGGAGGAATTGTACACTGTTTATAAGGTTTTCCATGAAAGTAATGGATGATGATAAATAAAAGCATTAATTAAGATTTTAGATGCACATGCACTTTTCCAAGTTACCAGGAATCTCCAACCAGGTGCCTTGTCTCCTTGCTCGCATAACAATAAAGCCCAGAAAATAACATGATTTTTGAGCTACCTAAAAGTAATGATGAAGTCTTTTATTATAATTGTTAACGAAGTGGTTATTCCAATGCCTCATTTTGTAGCCTTAAAGAGCGAGCTCGAGGCAATCTTCTGCTCATTTCAGAATAAATAATCTTAATACAGCACGTATTTAGCTAAATATATTAAATAAATCAGGAATCACAGGGGAAAGAAAGGAGACTTTTCCTTGCCAGTATGTGTTTTATTTTATATATTATACTATTTGAGGTGTATGCCTGGGGAGATAATCATATGCAAATCAGTTGTCACCTCTTCTTAGCAATCTAAAGGTTGCTGGAGGAATAAGTAATAACCACGCACCCATTTAATCGATCTCATATAAACTGAAATTAGTCAAAATTTGATTAAAGAAAAAATGAATTGAATTGAACTCCTTGCAGTTTGAATGAATAACCGACTAAATCCAGACAAGCAAAAGCAAAAGCCAAAAGGAAAAGAGGCAAGGCGTGAGATACGATTACGAAATTAAAGTATGCACATGGAAAGAATACCCACTCCTGCGTTAAGTAGCTATGATTTACGAAAGCAGTAATAATAATTTTAACAATTAGTAATTTACCAAAATCATCAAATTATTCATTCGTTTATTATTAGACCATTTGGCTTCTTTCTGTGCCAAAGACTCTCTCACCACTCTGTCTGTGTCGGTTGCAATTCCTTTTTTGGTTGTATTTTTGTTGTTTGCTGTAGGGTGTTTGAGTAGAGAGCAAATAATTAATTGGAAACAACGAAAAACAAATACAAGGTAACATATATAGGAAGAAGCCTAATCAATAATAATGCTAATCAGCAATTATCAATATTAAATTCGCTATTTTCTGATAATTAAGAAGAAAACAAAAAGGTAGAAATCGCAAAACCGCTTTACGTTGTTCAACAACTCCACGCGCCTTCTCCATTGTTTCTGCTGCTTCCACTTTTTTTGAATTTCCTTTCTCATCTCATCACACAAGACGCGCTTTCTCTCCCACACAAATTTTCATATATTCATTCATTTCATTCTTTCCTTCAGCTTATCCTCGAATCTCCAACACGTGCATCTGCATCTTCAGGTCAGTTACTTTCTCTCCATCTCTTCGCATTTTGATTCCTCTCTCTTAGTTGCACGTTTCACTTTTCGTGTGTCGTTTTGCTCCTTAATTTTCTGTTAATCGCTACTTGTGTTGTGTAGTATTTCATTCCATAGCTTAAGTTGACTCCTCCTTGAAAATGGTCCTGTTTCCCGTGAAATCCGCTTCCACAGAATAATAACCGTTGGATTTATGTGCTAATTGCTGAAACCCGCTACTCAATCAATGATTTTACTTATCAGAGTTGGATGCGATCTTATCGACTCCGATACATGTTTTGAGACAATTCTCGATTTTCTGTGTGCTAGCAAATGGAAGAAAACTCTCGTTTTCTTTATATTATTACTTTTTAAAGAAAATGCGCACTGCATATAGTTATTAAGTTGATAATACTGGTGTTTGCTCAAAAGCTAGGGCACAGAAAACTTACACCATGATCATAATGAATTCTGTGGCTGGAATTAACCGTGCGATCTACCGATAGTTTTGGATTTTGTATAGGTGTGTATGTAATTATGTATTTCTGGTGCTATCAAATCTTGCGTTGGTTTATTGTTGGCTAATCAATTAGATGTGTAGAAAGGTTTTGCATTCCCCTGAGGAGGTTTAAGACTTAGAATTTGTGACTGTGACATAGTGTTGAGAGAGTTCAAGGATGAATTGTTTTTTATTTTATCAAAGTCAACATCTTACTCGTGAATATGATTAATCTGAAGGCTTTTTTCGTTGATTGCAATTCAACCCCAAATTGAACAGTGAACCTACTTTCCTACCTACCTGTTAAGGTGTTACATATCACATTCCTACCAACCTGAATTCCATCTTTTTTTTTTATTATTATTATTTTAAATTTGGGGAACCTGTAGGTTAAAGCCCTTCCATCCTATTCCATTTTCTCTTACCAATCTAAGCATGAAAAATGATATCTTATGCATAACAATATACTGTGGTGCAATGGCAATGACAATTTGATAATCATACTGATTACATGTTTGCTGGAGATCAATATGAGGCACAACATTAAATAAATAAAAACTAGTCAAATGGAAAAACCGAAAACAATGGAGCTATACATTCAGGACATCATTATCTTTGAATACTCTAAAAATGAAGTTGTCACTCTAAGAAATTGATGTGTCTTTGTGTACAATAATTTGGCTTGGGAAAAAGTGGATAAAAATAATTCAGTTGCTGAACTACATAGTTCTACATCATTTTTTGGATTGTGAATTTTATTTCTTCTTGTGTGAAGACTGTTCCCCCACCCCAAAGCAACTAAATCCTACATACTGAATTAATAGGATCTATCCGGCTAGGCACTAGGGTTCTGTTTTGTCAGGTTCACATGAGTTGTGACAGTGCGTTTGCTTTGTATCCTTTCAGATTTTTCTTTTGCTTAATTTCCCTAAATTTATGGTACCTTAACTCCTTTTAAGCTTCCTATTTTCTCATTTGAAACAGAGAAATGCCAGAAATTCAATTGGGTACACACACTCTCAGATCACATGGAACTAGAGTGGCAAGAATACATATGCATGACTGGTTTATTCTTTTGCTTCTTGTGATCATTGATGCTGTCTTGAATATAATAGAGCCATTCCACCGTTTTGTTGGACGGGATATGATGACAGACCTTAGCTACCCATTGAAAGATAATACTATTCCCTTTTGGGCAGTTCCAGTATGTTTTGTTTCCAAGAATTGTTTTTCAAGAAATTTATACCTATACAGATATTAAAGTTAATGTTGTCCCTTGGTGTGATCAGCATTAAAGATATAATCTCTTGACTCTCTACTTTCTGAGCAGATCATTGCAATATTGTTGCCGCTGGCCGTCTTTCTTGTTTACTATTTCATTAGAAAGGATGTTTATGACTTTCACCATGCTGTACTGGGTATGTCTCTGAACCTTTTAAAGTTTTTTGTTATTTATTTTCCTTCCTGTTTTTAGATCATTGATTTGCTAACATATTGTAAAATTTAAGCCAGGCCTTCTATATGCAGTCCTCATTACTGCTGTGATAACTGATGCTATCAAAGATGGTGTTGGACGACCACGGCCAGATTTCTTCTGGCGTTGTTTCCCTAATGGAAAAGGGGTGTGTGATCAATATCAACTACAAGACTGTGTTATTACTTATTAGTCCCTTTAATGTTGCACTTTGTATTTCGTTGCTGAATAAAAATGACTTTGGTGCATGACATATCAGGTGTTTGATCAAGTAACAACTGATGTTAAGTGTACTGGAGATAAAAGTGTTATTAAGGAAGGGCACAAAAGTTTCCCAAGTGGACATACCTCCTGTACGTATCCTTTGACATTCTTATAGTAGAATTACATTCTGTTTTAATGTATTCTTTTTTTCTATTTTTTTAAAACTTAGATATAACTACAAAGTCAGATAATGTTCATGGCTGAGTTCGGTTTAAAAGAACAAGGATACTAGAATCTTGATAACCTTATTTAAGAACAATATACTTTCATAAAAGGTTGAGGTTTTGGTGGTATTAGCATAGTTAGTTGATCAACCTTGTGAATTTTAAAAAAAACTTCCAGTAGATTTGCAATTTTTGTGTGGTTGGTGCATCTTAAGAATGTGTTATTTGACTTATTTCTGTTGTCTGTTCTTGTGTTGTAATTTAGAAATTTACTACTTCCTAAATAAATGACAACAGTATAAGCAAATAAAGTTTTCTTCTTCCTTTTTCTTTTTTTTTTTTAATTTATTTTACTTTTTCTCCAGGGTCCTTTGCTGGTCTTGTATATCTATCTTGGTATCTATCTGGAAAAATTAGGGCATTTGATCGTAGCGGCCACATTGCAAAGCTCTGTCTTGTTTTCTTACCAATCCTTATGGCATCTATGGTTGCTGTCTCTCGTGTCGATGACTATTGGCATCATTGGCAAGATGTTTTTGCTGGAGGCCTAATAGGTTTGTTTGTTGAAGTTAGATTTATTTAGTAAATCTTTTGGTAAAGTTTCTTATGTGAACTTTTGTTATGCAGGGAGTGTAATTGCTTCTTTTTGTTACTTGCAATTCTTTCCACCACCATATGACATTGATGGTATGTCCGTTAATTTTTCTTTTCACCCTTTATAGTATGTGTTGCAAAATTTGTTATATCTACACCTTATGCTGCAAGTTTAATTTGTTTATCGAGTCCCTCCCCACTCCGCCCCCCAACACAAAAAAATGATTTGATGCTGTTCCAAATATGATTTAAAGGGTATATCCATTGGTAGGATTCATGTGCATATTTCATATACTGTCGCATATGCAGGTTGGGGGCCTCACGCATATTTCCGGATGTTGGCTGAGTCTAATAATGGTGCTCGACACTCTTCGGCGGATATCGGCAGCCAGCAAGTGCAATCCTCTGAGCTTCAGGCAGTAACTTTGTATATCCCACCTCAACAAGGGGGAGATACAAGAAGCAATAGCTGGGATTCAAGCCCCATTTTAGGTGCACCACAAAATGTAAGGACACACTGACTGCTGTAAAGAGATTCCAAAGATCACCGGATGTAAAAAGTTTAGGGCTTTGAGTTTCAATTTGCATATAATAGATGTTTAGCATCACCCTGTTAGATATATATATGCGGATGTCGATCTCTTTGGTTTTGACTTTTGAGCTTCTTGTTGGATTAGGAATATCTTGTTTGTTATCCTCTTTTTATTAATGGCAGACTTGGTTTTTACAGTTGCTTGTTTCCAGTACATATACTAACGTCACTCTACACACAGTATATGGTCGATTGAATGATTATTACTTTATTAGTGAAACGCGATTGTTAAGTTCAGTTTTAAAATTTGTGTCGTTTGCCAAAAGTAATTTCAGAATTGGTCATGTTTAATATCTTCCTTAAAATAGCATAATGCGGGAGAGAACGAAAAAGTATGGCTAGCTAATGTTTTTTTAATCAACAACTAATCAATAATTTCATTCATCATCATCGTTTTGAATGATCTATTATTAGTTATCTAGTAGCTAGTACTATTTGGTAGAGAATTAATTGAATAAACAAAGTGCTGTTCACCAATAAATTTGTAAATACGTATTAGTCGTTGTTTATATTTTGAAATCTCCAGTAGTTTTATAAATATTAAATAGCAATTTTTTTTAGTATATATTTATTTTGGCACGAATTTAAAAATAGACACATTAGTTTCTAACTAAAATTAATTATATTTTAGTCCCTAATTTTTATTTATAAGTCATATTAGTTTTTAAATTTTAAACATATAAGTTAGACTATATTTTGATTGAAGACAAAAATATAATTAATTTTAATTGGAAATTAAACGTGTCTAATTTAGAATTATTTTTAAAATTTTTTGAGTTGTCATAAGTGATAAGTATAAGTGGAAAAACATTAATTACAGGAATTAGAGGTTTTTTTTTAATTTAAAATCAATTTGACTTTGGGCACTTTAGAGGTACCTAACTTTCTAATGATTTTTTGGTGACTAACTTCCTAATAATTTAATAAACGAAAGAAATGTTTACGGAAGACAAATATTTTAAGGAAAGATACGACAAAAAAAAATGGAGGGAAAGTCAGCAACAAACGAGAAACGACAACCTAGAACGTTATTTATTGTGGCAAAAATCAAACGGCGAATCCTGAATGAGTGCTTCTCTGTTTGTCTTGTTGGTATAACTGCAAGCAAAACTAAATAGTTAAGAGCAGCAATACTTAAACGATGACAGTCCCATCTGATAGTGAAGCTGCTTCTGTTGATTCTGGGCTTGCCCGCCTTCGTGAACTCGGCTACAAGCAAGAGCTCAAGCGTGATCTCTCGTTAAGTTCTCTCCTTTCATTTG
>JASCZI010272237.1:1141-34669 GCA_036250425.1 Stylosanthes scabra
CATCTTCTTCTTCAGACACATTTCGAATCTCCCTTGTCAGGAAATTTCTGACGTCTTTTTCAATAAAACCCAGCTCACTGTGACCACCGGCATCTATCACAAGCAATTGATATGTCTAATTCGATATAATACCAGATTCATCGTTAATTTCAATAATGCGTCGAACATGCATGCTTAGCTCCCTATGCTGAGGTAACATCTGAGCTTGATAAGGAAAACATGGATGTGAGTGCTCGAGAACAACTTTTGAAATACACCAACGTTTGGTTTTCTTCACTACATGCACATAAATCCTTGTAGGACAATTTGCACCACACGTTGGATTCGTCTTCTCAACGTACGGTATCTCAGAGATCCATCTTCCCTCTCTATTACATGTGATTAATTGATTCTTTATTTCCCTCGTCTCCTTGCACCTATTTGTGTTCCTTATCTTGGTAGAAAACCCAACACGTCTAGCATACTCTTTATAGAAAGCAGCAGCTTCTTCAAGTGATTGAAAAGTCATCCCAACCTGTGGTATAGACTCCTCATCAACGTCACCTAGTATCTGCATCAACAAATACAAACAGAAACGGAATGTGTATCAAAAATAGAAACGATTTGAGTAAAAATCAAAAAACAATGTAAAAGGACTGAATCAACGTATCAGACAAAAATAGAAACGGAATGACTCCTCAAAAAAGAAACGGAATGTGTATAACAAATAGAAACGATTTGAGTAAAATAAAAAACAATACAAACAACAGAAACATCGTATCAGACAAAAATAGAAACGGAATGACATGAAAAAAGAGAAACGGAATTACAAAACACCAATTAATAAATCGGTCATGACTCAGATCCTTCTAAACACAAACAAGCACATCATAACATTCAACTTATGCATGAGAACAGACGAAAATGGCGATGTAAATGCATAACCGTTCCAAAATTCAAATCAAACCAGATTAAAACAGAATCTACAACGGCGATTACGACATACGTGGATGTTAGGCTCCATTTCAGATGAACTTTCGACAGAAACGATCGATTGATGGATAAAATCCATACTCGAATCGGAACAGATAGAAAGAGAATGCAGCATATGAATTGCGATGGAGAAAAGAAGGAACAGCGATGAGAAATATGGTGAGAATGCAAAATGAGGGAACGAACGTAATGATAGAATGAATGAGTGAAAAATCAGGGATTTCAAATCCCAAAAAAACGAAAATAACAAATCTACCTATTTGGGAGCAGAGGGGGGATGGGGCGCGTGACATGCTCCAGCTTGGTTTGACTTGGTTAATCAAATAACTTGGATGCATAATTGCTTATTAATTCTATATAGAATATTATTTGAACAACTCAAATAATTAAGGGTGTGTTTGGATTGCCTTTTATTTTTTATTAAGAAAAAAGGAAAATAGTGAAAAATATAAAATTTTATTTTATGTTATTTTTTTTAATAATGTTAGGTAATCAACAAAAATTCAAACAACGTCAGTCAACAACTTAAATTGGATGTTCTATGTCTTTAGGTTTTAGATGTTCTACTTTTTTAAAAATATAAAATTTGCCGATGATTATTTAGGTTTCGAATGTTCTCTAATTTTTATTGTGGATGTAGTATAAACAGTAATTACAGATATTTTACTTTTTGTTGGTTAATTTATTAGTTAGAGAATTATTAATTACTTATACTTTTTTTTTTCTTCACAAAATTCAAAAAATAAAAAATATAAAAAATAAAAACAGAAAATAAAAATACTAAAAAAAAAAGGCTATGTTTTTCTGACAAATTTTCAACGCATCTACTAAATATTACAGTTTTGCACTAATTATGTAAAAGGACAAAGTTTTTCGAGGCAAAATATTAATAATAAAATATACTTAGCGATTTAATAATAAATATATTCATGCAAAAAATTATAACTAGTTCACTGAATGCCCTTCTATATAAAAAGGAAATTGCTGTTTCTGGGAGCCATAGGGCGGCTGGCTGCAACACTGGTAATTAAAATTCATAGAAAAGCTAAGAATCTTTGGGATTTGAATCTTTTAAAGTGGTCTGCATAATTGCATATTCATGGAAAACATTTGTCTTCTCATTCATCTGAATAGATTTCAATATTTTCTTAAAAAAATTAAATAAATAAAGTAACATGGTTATGAATTTCATATGATTACATATAGAAATATAAAAATCATCTTTTTATGAAATTTAATTTTTCAAGTTACATTTTAAAAGAAAATGCAACATTTTTAATACTGTTACATTTTTATAATATGGTAAAATTTAATAACTCTTCAATTTATTATTTGATGATAAAATAAAAAATCTTTATACAAAGATAATTTATTAATTAAAATCTTTATTATAATATCCACCTTAAATATATATATGTCCTAAACTTGTTAGCTATTATACTATTTTAGTTTTTATATTAAGATAAATTAAAGAATTAACAAAAATAAGTCAAATTAACAAATTTAGGACACATGTAATCACATATTGAAATCTTAGCCACGTTAGTTTACTTGTAAGAATGTTATAATGACAATGATAATGATAACGATAATGATATTTTAACACTCCATATCAATATCAATATTACATTAACAATAGTTGAATTAGAAACTAAAAATTTCACACTTCATAAATTTAATTACCAATTTAGTCATTTCCCAAAATTGATAACCATTTTGGTACATGATTAAAATTTCATATATCAAATTTTACATTATCTCCTTTATTAAGTATCCCCATTTTAAAATGGCCACAAAGCAGGTAATATGATAACTTGAAATAACACCTTTCAAAATATTCGTTACTTTATTTTTTGTGACAGATAACTTGAAATGAAGGTAATATGATTTTTTTTTATAAAAAAAATCCAATAAACATGTTCAATAATAATAGACAACTAAGCATTATAACTAATCAAGCTTAACCAAGCTTTCTTCTTCCACACGCTTTTTTAAAAAGAAACAATTATAGCTTCGTTCCACTGTGTTTCACGCTAACGATCACTGCACTACGCTTTCTTCTTCATTTTCTCACTTTTTTTTTTCTTCTTCTTCTTCGTCGTCGTTCTTCGTTGCTTATTTTTCTCTCTATTTTGATTGCTCGTTCTTCTCTCTGTTTTTTTGCTCATTTTCGTATACAATGGAAATTTGTAATTCTTCGTCTAATTTTAAATCTGTTGTTGCAATAGAATAGATTGTTTAGGTTCAATTTACGTTTGAAGTTGAAATTGAATCAATATGAATCAATATATGTGTTGTTGTTGTTGAATCAATTAGTTTAGAAAGATGAAGGGTTTGAAGTTGAAATTGAATCAATGTGAATCCATATTTGTGTTGTTCAAAACCCATTTCTGTTTTTCATAAAAATCTGTTTGTTTTCGTGAAAATCCGACTCAATTTTTATATGAAAATTCATTTCTATTTTCGTGAAAATCCAATTCAAATTTTCTTCTATTTTCATGAAAATTCAGTTCAGTCTTTATATGAAAATCTATTTCTATTTTTTCATAAAAACTCGTTTCTGTTTGAGCTAAACAGGATCACGCCTAGGCGTCAGGAGAACACCCCTAGAGAGACAAAAACCACGCCTATAGGAGGTGGAAGAAGGAAAAAAGAAAAGAAAATCTGTTTCTCTTGTTATGAAAATTTGTTTAAGGTGGTCTCTTGGCATTTTTCACCCAAGGGAAGCTAGGGGCAAACTGGGAAGGCCCCTACCAAATGGTCAAAGTGCTCGGAAAATGGGCATACAAACTTCGTACAGTTAAAGGGGCACAAATGCCAAGAACTTGGCACATAACAAACCTAAAAAGGCACCATATGTAAGCAGAACGTAGCAGCATGTACTCTTTTTCCTCCCATCTTCATTTTTTCCACAAGAGGGTTTTTTGGATAACGAGGTTTTAATGAGGCATGTAAGCGTTCCGGTCACCTTGGCCGTTATTAATAAACAAGTATTTTTACCTTTCTACATTCATAATCCTTGTTATTTATTCTTTAAGCATTATCCATTATGCATTCTTTTAGTCTCAAAAGGAGAACACCGAGACCGGGAGCCATAATTAAGGCTTTAAAATTAACCCAAAGGGCAACCTATAAAGTGGTCGGAACAAACACCACGGCACCTCACCGGACTGATCACCCGGTGCTGAGCTGCAAACAAACAAGTTATAAAAGTTATAAACAAGTTATAAAGACATCGCGACAAGAAAACTAAAGCACAATTATAAAAGTGCACTACGCGTAAAAGCAAAAGGCATCACCAAGTGCCAAAATGCAAAAAGAGGAGCACAAACGCTAAAGCGCGAAATCAGAAGCAAAGCGAAGTAATGCAAAACACTCTTGCAAAAGTGACCGAAAAAAGGTCAACATCCTCGACAAGTTAAAGGCCATAAAAGGTGGCCAAAATATCCACAAAAAGATAGAACACCTAACAGGTGCCACCCAAAGAAATCTTCAAAAATAAAAAAGTATTTATTACAAGTTTTCAGTGGGGCATTCCCCACTAACTCCTGCCACGTCTCCGGCCGCCGGCTGCGAAGCCTGAGTGGTAACTCCTGGATGCTGCTCCGGAACAACCTCCTGCCCTTCGGATCCCATCGGGACTTCAGAGTTATGGCAGAAAAATTCACGCCAGGATAGTGATGTGAGACTTGGTCCAAACATATATCCAAAGTCTCCTGGCACATCACTGTGACTTCGGTTCCAAGCTGCTGCCACTCAGAGCACCAATACTCAGACGCCTCAGTGGCCTTACTCACATCTGCCTGGCAAGTCTTCAGCAAAGTAGCGAGGGACCCCGCCTGCTTTTCAGCCGTCTCCGGCCGCTTCTTCTCCCCCTCCAGAGAGAACTGAGAGGATTCAAATTAGGTTTTCAATACCTTATTATCCTCCTCCAAGAGAGCAATCCGATCCAAAGCAGATCGGTACTCAACAGTCCTCTCGGAGAGTTGGTCATCAAACTCATCTATCTTCTCCTTAAGAGGCAGATAAACCAAAGTCGAATCTCTCTCCCCCTTCAGAACTTCAATCTGATCAAGGGCGGCCGAGAGCTCCTTCTCCGCTTTCACCTTAACGGCCAGAGACGTCTCCACACCCACCTGCTTCAGCAAAAGGAGAGTAAGAACGTGTGCAACATAAACATAAAATATTCATCAACGCTCTCAAAGTGTTCAAGTTACCTGAAGACAGGCGAGCGACTTGGCAGAGAGATGATATGACTCGCCAAGAAACTACTCCGGGGGCATCTTGGAAAGGGCCTCCCTCACAGGAGCAGACGTCAAACCCGCATTCAAGGCTTTCCGATAGTTAAAACTCTCCGGAAAAGCCACCTGGAGGGGATCAACATCATGCTCCCAGGCGGAGTCCTCCCCTAACGCCTTCTCGAACGCATCATCCACCTTGGCTTTCTTCTTCTGCCGTTTTTGCTGCAAGTCCGCAGCGGGATCCTCTTGCAGCCCCTCCTCACCCTCAAGGTTCACAACCTTAGCACGATCATGCTTAGAAGACTACTTCTTCGTCCTATGTGTCTCGGAAGCAGTCGGAGCCTGAGGCACTTGGGAAGAGGATTCCACAGGAGTGGAACCAGTAACAACGGAGGCGGAAGCAGCAGCAGCAGCTGCGGCAGCAGTGGCAGTGGCAGAAGGACTACTGGTTGGAAGAACCGCCTGGGGACCCATCCTAGACGGATTCGCCATCATAGCCATCAAATTGTCGAGCTTGGTTTTCTTCATCTTGACGTCCAACAAGTCGTCTGCAAGACAAAAGCAAGTCAAAAGTTAGCAGGAACCAACACATCGAAAATAACAAAAGAAAAAACAAAGCAACAACAACAATTCTTTACCAAGGAACTTTCCAACTTCGGTGTCGGAACCATCCAAAATCCACCGAGAAGTGAACTTGTTCCTCTTCGGCAAACTGCCCGGAAGAGAAACAAGAAACTTGAAGGCAGCCATCTCCAATGGCTCCAGATTGTACACGGTGAAATCCTTCACCTCGGGGTTCCAATAGACCCAAGAGAAAGGTTTGTCCTCGTGATCGAGCCAGAAGGCACGCTTGCCGGAAGCAGCCAAAACTTTAAAGTAATGCCATTTGAATTCTTGGATTGAGTCCTCATAAGAATCAAACAGCTTACGGCCTTGGCGTGCCCGGAAAGAGATGTACCCATAACCACCCGGAGGAAAGTGAACGTCATAAATATAGAAAAAGAGTCTGATGGTGGGGCGGAAGCCATAATGTAAGCACACTTTCTCAAAAGCGAGAATAAAGCCCCACCCGTTCAGATGAAGTTGACTGACGGCGACGCGACAGCGAGTCATCACGTCCTTCTAGAAGTCTAAGAAGGGGAGCCGCATCCTCAGACGGGTAAACAATTCCTGATATACCCACAAAAGGTGAGAGCCCCCCTCACCCGCTCGGAAGGGCACACGATCGGACGGCCCAGCGGCCTCCAATACATAATCCCCCTCCGCTCCTGAGTCCTCCATCAACGGAAAGTTACGACGGAACTCAGGCAACGAGTCACTCTCAACCACAGATGGTTGAGTCAGCACAGTTTCCTCAACCCAACCGTAGAGGCGGGCCTCAGCCGCGTCCAGAGGGCGAGGAACCTTCAACTCCTGGCAAGACTTTTTCTTCTCCATTTCCGATTTTTAATAAATAAACAAAGTCTGCAATACAATGCAGGTAGTACAGTTTGAGAAAAGCAGAGAAAACGCGAAGTGGAGAAGAAAAAGAAATGCATGATAGAAGACAAAAAAAAAAGTATTCTTGAAAACACAAAGAACAGGCGAACACAGAAGAATGCAAAAAGAAACGCAACAAAGGAGATGAGCAGTACATGTGACAAGAGTCGCTGGAACTAGGAGAAGAACGATTTCTTTCTTCTTCTTTTCTTCTTCAGAGAGAACCAAGAGTGTTTAGAGAGAGAAAGAAGGAAGTTCAAGAGAAATGAAAAAATTTCAATTTTGAATTCCCAAGCTTTATTCAACACGCTTCGAGAATCCAAAAGGGGCAAGTACTAATGATGGGACGGTTACTGAAATTTCGAAAACCGCTCCCACTACTCTCCTTTTTGAAAAACGTGCAAAAGTCATCACCTTTTTTAGCCACATCAGCATAAAACAAGTGAAACGACATGCCACAAACAGCCTGACACGTAAGCAGTCGGAAGAAAAACAACTAAGTCGGCGCCGTACAGATAGTAGTCGGAAACTTGCCAAACTACTCGGAAATCGAATGCACATATTCATATCCCGAGTGGGGCCAATGTTACGGACCAGCCCGATAAGGCCCAATAAGGCCCAATCCATTAAATCAATAATCAGCTTACTTGGTCTATAAGTCAAGGATCAAGCTAAAAGGTTAAGGATCGAACCAAAAAGAGGAAAGATTCGATGAGATCATAAAAAGATCTCATCCGAATCTTAACCACCCGCTACTATATAAGCAGGGGGCAGCACCCCCTCAAGGTACGCATTCTCTAAACCCTAATCTCCTATATTAGCCATAGAATACTCGTAATCCTAATTCTGGGATTCTAGTGCTATTCGTCTCTCATATCAACCACCTTCTTCAGAATCAGTCCTTGGACTCTTCCGAGTGCTTCCCCTCGGAAGGAACCCTTTCTCTCCCTCATTCTCACTGTTTACTCCCTCTCACGACTAAGGTCCATTGGATCATTATTTGGTACATCTGTGCTTAACAGGTTTCAAAACTTTTTTAACCTAGGCGATGTTATACATTGTGAGCTGTGCTACCGTGAAGTAGTAGTATGTGCATATAAATCTCACATTTTAGAGCTTGAAATAAGATAGAAGCAGCCAAGTCAAAATATATATCGGATTAATTTGCATAGCAGAATCCGATATAATTATCACATGTATTATGCTGGTTTGGTTTGGTTCGGATTCACTAGCTAAAAATCTCAAATACAAACCAACCCAAACCAATTAAAATTTAATCGGTTCAGTTCCTATTTTCCCCCAAACTCGAACCAACCCAATCCGTGCTCACCCCTATTTATGCAGATCGAGTCTAATATATATATATATGTTCACTTTGTGTGAACAACTTCACTGTAAAAGAAAAAAAAACTTCAACTTCAACCTTTTTTTTTAATACTACTATTACAAGTTTATTAATTTTCTTTATACATTTAGCTCTCATTTTAATTATGTTTTTTTAAATTTGTTGAATATATCTGGATTCGATAATAACAGAAATTCATCCTTCAAGTTTTAGACAACCTACCTGCTATCCTATCATTTAATTTGTCAACTTATTAGACAGAAGAAAAATGTACGGACAGCTGGTGAAGCCAAACAGCATGAAAAGGGAAAATAAAATCATTCTCTTCTTGTTAATCCATAACAGATCATAAAGTTTCTCATGAACGCATACTTAAACCTAACACACCCCACATATATTAAAGGAAGAATTCATACAATAATAATTATTAATTAATAGGGAGTTATATTCTTCTAGGACATAATAAATTCTAAATAAAAATCGAGTTTAGGCATATATAAATCATTTGGGTTTGACTTAATTAATTAACTATTAGTATCGTGCATGACAAAATCAAACTAGATTCTAAGTGTTTTAGGCAGCCTATATATATATATATATCTTAAACATGCTTCTGTGGAAGTGATTAAGATGGTTAACAGAAAGTCTTAGTGGTTTTCATCCTAATCTTGCCAATTCAAGATATGGCATCTCATTGTTGATTCATGCATTTAGCAAAAGTTTCTGACAATGGTAGGTTTCATTTTGGTGCACGTCAATGACAATGTGCCCAAGTGTAAATTAATTATAAACTTAATTACATTATTCGTTCTCAATTGAGGTGTGTATAATAAGAAGTTAATTATTGCCCCATTCAAAAGTTATAATAATAATTGTTTGGTCGTCCCATATATACTATTAATTAACCGAAATTATTGCTTTCTAATCAATTAATCTAGGTGAACATTTCTTTTGGTGTACACTTCTATCCAAGTCCTAACGAACATGTTTTTATTACTAGAACGAACAGGTTTTAAAAAACAAACGAACAGATTTTTAACATGTTCGTGTCAGCTATAAAACATGTTCGTTGTATATATAGATTTCTTTTCGTGCACGAACAGAATATTACTACTAGAACGAACAGGTTTTTAAAAGCAAACGAACATGTTTTAAAACCTGTTCGTGTCAACTATAAAAACATGTTCGTTGTATATATAAAAACCCGTTCGTTTGGAACTTGAATAGAAATGTACACCAAAAAGAGATGTACATGTAGCATTGTTGCTTTCTAATTCTAGCTATAAGCTTCGTTCTATTTGTTTATAGGTTTACAAAAATGCTTTTTTCCACGCACAAGTTTATGTTTGCTATGAATATTTAAATAAATTTAATTTTATTGTGCAATCATTCAATTATATCTTTTGAAATAATTATTTAAAAATTAGTTTTTTTTATGTGTTAATATAAAATTGGTTATTTTTATAAAATTATTTTACATTGGCAATACATGAAAATTAAATTATATTTTTCTGGGCTTGGAAAATTAAATTCTATTTAAATATGGATATTCTCATAGTTAATAGACTTAGTTATTATTGGTTATAGATAAATTCAGCTATGAATGTGTTCTTTCTCTCAATAGTTTACAAAATATGTTATACATACAATACAATATCTAAATATAAGTTTTAGCCTGTAGAAAGACCATCTAAATTAGATCTATCTCAACCTAAACTAAAAATAATTAAGACCATGTCTCTCTATTCATTCTTCACCGAGGATTACATCGAAAGTAGAGAGTATAACTTGCCCATCAGTCAAAAGACGAAAAGTTTGTCATCCCCGGCAAAAAATAATCGGAAAACCGTCAGATTTTTCATCGGATTTTATTCAAGAATTTGTCAATTTCTATGTTTCTGTCAGATGAAAATCCGACTCTTCACGATTTGACGGAAATTTTTTCCATCGAATTTAGATGTTTGACGGTGATTTCCATTGGATCTATCCGACAGAAACTCTGTGATCCTCATCGACACATTTCGAACAATTTCCGTCGGATCATAATCCGACGCAAATGGATCCGACGATAACTCTAATGGAAAAGTCTGTCAAAAACGACGAATATCATAACCACTTATCTGACGGAAACTAAACGAGAGAAAGTCCGACACAGAAATCTAACAGAACAGAATGCAATAAACTTTTATTGGTAACTCACTACTGCATAAATTAGACTTGATACTCAATTGTGTAAATAAAATTATAAAGGCAAAGTTCTACTACAAATAACAGAAAATTCAAACTGATCATTACTCAAACACAATAAAATGCCATATATCTAACAATACCATCCATACATGAATAAAATAAAAGTGTCCCTAATTGAACGAAAGCGGAAAAGACATACTAGCCTACGCATCCTCGTTACCCAGGATTCAAACCATTACGGTACAAGTGAAGGGTCATTTCCTCATAACCAAGTCACTTCAAAAGACGACACTTAGAGCACGGACACCTAGAAAAACCATTGGACCTAAATTCTTCTAAATCAAACACATACGCAACAAACTAATCTACCCTGTTGAAAAACTCAGTCTTTATTGCCGCCCTGCATTTATCATAAAACCTATCATACATTCGTAAGCGATTACTCAGAACTGTGGCATCCATCACACACAACCCTAAACCTGCAATCAAAATCAACTTTTTTAGATTTTTAAAAACTTTCGGCAAAGTTTCTCTTTAAATAAGAGGCTTCCACCAAATTAAATTGGTTCAATCATTTAGTAGCAAAGCAATGTTTCTTAAATAATTTTTAAAAAATTTCGGTACAGTCTCCGCTAAATTTAGAGGGTTCCAACATTAAAAAATCTCAAAATTTAGAAACAACTACAATTCCAATTATCAACCACAACAAATTATCACACAAACAATAAAGTAATCCTAGCCATTTTAGTGCACAACCCCTTAATACTCTGTAATTTTCCAACAAACAAGGGTTTTCAAGAAGGCGCCACTAGAGCACATTCTCCCAGCTCCAACCTAAAACTCTATTCTAAGAAAATTAAGTCCGACTAAAAATTTTAAGAATCTAAGTGTGGTGTGATAGAGTACAAATCTTAAAGCCTCGCGGACAAACGAAGCACGTGCTCCCACGATCAACCAAATTGTCCTAACGCTCAAAGGATGAGATCAACACCTATAAAACTCAAAAACTTAGATTGAATGTAATACATGTTACAAAATAATAACTTTAAGGGATAACTACTCTTTTAGTCATAAAGGTTTGGGATGAAAATCAAATTGATCACAAATATTTTTTTTCCAAAATGACCACAAAGGTTTCATTTTGTTTTAAAACTACTCTTTTTACTATTTTGCCCCTAAACTATTATTGTTAATTAATTATTATTTTGTAAAATGGGCTCTCAGAATTTGAAGAGACGCAAAGAGCTCTCAACCATCACAAACCTAGGCAACACCTAAACCCACCTTCGCCACCGCATCTTCGTCATCGCCAGAGGTTCGCCTTTGTCACCGCGCCATCCCTATCTTCTACTCTTCTTGTTAGTTGGCGCGTAGCGCCGTTCTCTGCTATCCTCCGTCGTTGAAAGGTTTAGGTGTCGTTGGTTGAGAGGTCGTTGTTCTTGTCCTCTCCGTCGTTGGTTGACCGCCATCGTCCTCGCAAGGTAGAAGAGAACTATCGCCCACCATCATTGTCATCTTCCCACCACCGTCGTTAGCCTCCAACGCTGTTCCCCTCATCGTCAGCTTCGCTGTGTCCAAATCTACCTCGATCATTGCCACCTCTATTCCCGTCGTCATTTGTGAGTCGTTTGTGCCCTTTGTCGTGCCCTCCGTTGTCCTTTGCATCGTGCCATCTGCCGTTGCCTTCTGAACCAATTGGTTGAACGCCCTTTTTATATATTTATTTTTCAT
This sequence comes from Stylosanthes scabra, assembly GCA_036250425.1. Classification (NCBI taxonomy): domain Eukaryota; kingdom Viridiplantae; phylum Streptophyta; class Magnoliopsida; order Fabales; family Fabaceae; genus Stylosanthes; species Stylosanthes scabra. Next base: position 13,100 of record JASCZI010272237.1, read on the forward strand.
CAAATTGATTGTGCTTTCTTTTTTTAAATTGAGATTTGAGAATATTGTTGATTTCTTTGATTTGTTGTTGTTACTGCTTCTTCTCCGTGTTTAGCATATTTTTCTTATTTCACCAAATCAGGATGAACGCCTAAATTGGCACGGAAGTGGCACAAGGAGTGTTGTTAAGAATGTTGTTGATTTCTTTGATTTTGTTTATCTTGTCCAAACATGGAAATGACACAAAGAGTGGGAAGAGATGACTATGGTAATTGAAAGAAAGCTTCAGAAAATAATGCTAGAATTGAGGATTTCATGGAGATGACCGCAACTTTCTTTTCATGTTTATAATTATTATATTTACTTTGATTTTTGTCCACTGTTTTGAATTTGTTCTGGAACTTTGATGCTCGTTGTGGATGGTACTTTGTACTTTGATCTATAAAAATAAATAAATAAAAATCTTAGTATTGCATGTGTTAGCAAGAAACACAGCACTGCACTCTGGATCTTGTGTATGTATTGTCTTGATAATGATAAGTGGGTGTAGAAGGTGATTTTTTTATTTATTATTATGTATTGATAGAGGGGTATTTTGGTAAAAAAATATTTATTTTAGTATTTTTAAAACAAAGTGAAACCTTTGTGGTTATTTTGACAAAAAAAGGTTTGAAATCAATTTGATTTTGACCATAACCCTTTGTGATTAAAAGAGTAGTTAACTCTAACTTTAATTATTAATGTAACATTAATTAAAACATAACAGAAAAAAATGAAAACATTAAAAATTAAAAACAAACTAACAGAAATTATGTTAACTAACATAACATCAAATATAATTTATTTTATTACTATTATTATTATTATTATTAGTGTATACTCCCTTATCTGAGACATTGTGTTAACTACTTCCTTGTTCTTTATCCATTCTGTAATAAAAATCTGAATGATATTTATACATAATCCCAATACTAATTACTAAGTCATGAATAATTATAGACAATCAAACTATTTTAAAAACCAAGCTCAAGCAAGTCACAACTTCACACGCGCCTCTCATTTAGGTTTTTCAGTTTTTTTTGAAATTTGAACCCCTTGATTTTCGCTCATTCTCTTTTAAGCTCATGCGTTTTTCCAAAGCAAATCTGTTTTTTCTCTTACTCACATTCACCGCCATCTTCATCCCTCATTTTCGTGATCAATTCATCTTCGACTTTGTTGTTCATGATTAATTGAGGATGGATTGTATTAAGCAATCGTTAATTTCTGATGCCTCTTCTCTATCGTTAAGAAGAAGAGGAGGAGTAGCAATAGCAAGAAAAAGAAGAAGAAGAGGAGGAGTAGCAGCAGCAGTAGTAGGAAGAAGGAGGAGGAGGAAGAAGAAGATGGAGTACATTTGAGTGGTAACTTCTAATAATTCAAAATCCATTTTTACTTTCATTCAAAATCTGTTTCTGTTTTCATGAAAATCCAATTCAGTTTTTATATACGAAAATCCGTTTCTACTTTCATTCAAAATCCGTTTCTGTTTCAATTCAGTTTTTAATGTGAAAATCCGTTTCTACTTTCATTCAAAATCTGTTTCTACTTTCATTCAAAATCTGTTTCTGTTTTCATAAAAATCCAATTCAGCTTTTATATGAAAATCCGTTTCTGTTTTTATTCAAAATCCGTTTGTTTTCATTCAAAATCAGTTTCTGTTTTCATGAAAATCCAATTCATTTCTTAATGCAGAATCCATTTCTGTTTTCATTAAAAATCCGTTTCTGTTTTCATTAAAAATTCGTTTCTGTTTTTGTGAAAAATTCAATTCAGGTTTTAATTCAAAATCCGTTTCTACTTGTCTTCACAGTCCGTTTCTATTTTTCTAGAAGATTCTAAGTCAATTTTTCATCAACAACAACAACAGCAACAACACTAACAACAACTACAACATTGCTTATATGTACCGACGGTTATTACCGACGGCCATTGGAACACGGCCCCTATCGACGGCCAAGCCGTCTGTAATAATTCAACGGTCGTCGGTAATATTATGCATTAAATGCACGCTAAAAAGACGCTATGTACCGACGGCTAAGCCGACTGTAGGCCGTCGGTAAAATTAGAAATATTTTGGTGCCAATGGGCGCCACGACGACTTAATATTATCGACGGTTGAGCCGTCACCGCCGTCGTGAAATTTTATAATTTGTTAATACTACAGACGGCTAAGCCGTCGGTAATAACACGTGATTGAAATTTGAGTTAGCCAATATTACAGTCGGCTGAGCCATCGATAATATTACAGCCGTCGGTAATATTATATTGTTAAAATTTGAAATTCGCGCCTTCCCTAATATTACCGGCGGCTCCGATAATATTATTAAATGAAACGCAGCATTCGACTATCGTCGATAATATAATTACCGACGGCCTAAAATTAAAGACGCATTTAAAACCGCGTCGTCCTTTCCTCCTCCTCATTATGTCTGTTTCTCTCTCTCTCTCTTCCCTTTCATTCTCTCTCACCACCGCCCCAACCCTCCTTCCCTCCTCATTTTCTCCCTCCTCGGAGCTCCGTTCGCGATTCCATCGCCGCCATTGTACTCGTGGTGTCTTCCTCTTCGATTTAATCGGTTTACTTTTTTTCGTGCAGTTTTTTCGTTTGTTTTTTATACCCCTATTTGTATTATATTGTGTGTTTAATTTGTGCAATGTTGTTGAATTTCAGTGATATAGGTGCACTACTATTGTTGTGACTACTGTTTTTGGAGGGTGGGGATCGTCCGTTGTATTGCGGTTATTGACGTTGCCCATTTTTTCCCTACACTAACTAGGTTGGTTACCTTTACCTATTTAATTTAGTTAAAATTATTGGACACATAAATTTGAAATTGAATAAATAAATTATTTGGCATAAATAAATAAATATAAATTTGATTGCATGTTTAGGATAGAGACTTGAACAATTAGGATAGAATTGTAGAATGGGAGAAGAGAATGAATCTGTGCGGGGCGTAGAGATCCTTCCGATTTGTTTGGTGTGGGGAATAAGGTGGATTAGAATGGCTAGGTTTAATCAACGTAATTGCATTGTATGTTAATTGTTTGTGCAAATTATATTTGTTTTGCAACTTTGAATTCGTTTGGGGTGTTCTAATTAGGGGGAAACTCTGTCAAAATTTTTAAAAAGTTATAGAAAAAAAAAGACATTAACTAAGGTGGCTTAAAAATTTTAAAAATGTAGGGAATACATTACCACATAATAATGGAGCAATCTCGTTCGTGGATGTACGATAGGGTTTATTCAAATAGAGGGGGACTTAAACCGTCATTCATAAATGGATTGGACCAGTTCTTGGCCTATTGTAAGAGCCTTGATGACTACGTTGGGTTTGGAAAGATTAGGTGTCCGTGTACAAAGTGCAAGTATACAAAATATAAAACTATTGACGATGTAAGGGTGGATTTGTTGAGGAAGGAAATTTGGATGACCTAAGTAGGTATGGGCTTGGTGGATACGATACAACTAATGAGGATCCCTCAATGAACAGTTGGAGTGACAACGTAGTTATGTATGAGTCGATGGTTGCGGATGCTTTTCCAGGACTTGAGACATTAGCGGAAAACGATGAAGAAGAACATCATGAACCGAATCCCGAAGCAGAGAGGTTCTACAACTTACTAGAGTCAGTGAGGAAGCCGCTTTGGGAAGGTTCGGTATTTTCTCAACTCTCAATTGCGATTAGAATGCTAGCCATTAAGTCCGAAAATAATTATTCACAGCATGCATTTAAACAAGTGTCGGGTCTTGTGAGAGAGGTAGCCCATGATGCTAGCGGAATTCCTAAGAATTATTACGAAGCAAAAAAGCTTACTTCTCAGTTGGGTTTGAAAGCGATTAAAATTGATTGTTGTGTCAACGGCTGTATGTTGTATTACAAGGATGACGAGCAGTTAAGCGAGTGTAAGTTCTATAACTCACCTAGGTATAATCCTAATAAACGCACGAAAAACGTTCCTTTCAAAAGAATGCACTATTTGCCACTAATTCCTAGGCTTCAACGGTTGTTTGCTTCAATGAGCTCAGCTCCTCACATGAGGTGGCAGTACGAGAACCATCGAAATGATGATGTCATGACACACTCTTCTTATGCTCTTCAATGGCTTCAATTCGATCAGAAACACCCTAGTTTTTCAGCTGATCCCAGGAATATCAGACTTGGTCTTTGCTCTGATGGGTTTGCCCCAAATTCTAACTTCAGCATTCCCTATTCTTGTTGGCCCATAATTGTCACCCCTTACAATCTTCCACCAGAAATGTGTATGAAAGATCTTTATCTGTTTCTAACGTGTGTTATTCCCGGCCCAGACAATCCCAAATCCAAGATTGATGTGTACCTTCAACCCCTAATAGATGAGCTGATTAGTTTGTGGAATCCGGGAGTTCTTACCTATGATGTGTACACAAAGACAAATTTTAACCTCAAAGCTGCTTTGATGTGTACTATAAATGATTTTCTCGCGTATGGTATGTTGTCTGGTTGGATGACTCAAGGTAGATTGTCATGTCCTATTTGTATGGAAAATACCAAAGCATTCCAGCTGAAGCATGGTAGGAAGAAAAGCTGGTTTGATTGTCATAGGTGTTTCTTACCCCAAGGTCACGTTTATAGGCGCAACCGAGGGTCGTTTAAAAAGAACACCGAGGATCATGATGAGCCTGCTGTCAGATTAAGTGGGGAGGAGGCGCATTACAGGGTTAGGGATTATCCGAGAATAGTTAACATAGGGCGTTAAGGGCAATTTCCAAGTTACGGGGTTGAACATAATTGGACCAAAAGAAGCATATTCTGGGACTTACCGTATTGGAAGGATCTTGATGTTTGTCATTGTCTTGATGTGATGCACATTGAGAAGAATGTATTTGATAATGTCATTCACACAGTTATGGATAGTGAGAAAACCAAGGATAACCATAAGGCTCAGATGGATCAAGCAGAATTGTGTAGGAGGTCTGAACTTAACCTTGTATCGCTCCCCAATGGTAATGTCGGCTTGGTTTGCGCTAACGTTACAACAAAGACAGAGTTTGTGTCGTTCGTTGCAGGAATTGCAACTTCCCGATGGGTATGCCTCAAACCTAAGCAAGTGTGCTAATGTGACGCAATGAAGACTTCATGGAATGAAAAGTCATGACTGTCACGTGTTTATGCAATGCTTGATGCCTGTAGCACTTAAGGATTTACCTGATCTAGTTTGGAAGCCAATTACTGAGTTAAGTCAATTTTTTAGGGACTTGTGTTCTCCAACACTTTCTGTTCAAAATCTGCTTCTTATGGAAGAAAACATACCTGTTATAATCTGTAAGCTAGAAAGGATCTTTCCTCCTGGATTCTTTAATGTGATGGAACATCTTCCGTTGCACCTAGCATATGAGGCACGTGTGTGTGGTCCATTTCACTACCGATGGATGTATCCATTTGAAGACACATAGGTGCCTTTAAGAGATCAGTGAAAAATCGTGCCCGGGTAGAAGGTTCCATATGCGAGGCGTACTTGTCGCAGGAAACTACCTTCTTTTGTTTATACTACTTTGAGCCGCATGTCGGATCAGTACGAACAAGAGTTGGTCGCAATGAAGAGGGTGAACGGGGATCAAGTAATGTTACGTTGTCCGTTTTCAATCAACCTGAGGAATTAGGGGGTCGAAAACAAACTAAGCGGCTAACTTTTCGTGAACTTGACTCGGCACACTTACATATCCTCCTTAATTGACTCGGCACACTTACATATCCTCCTTACTTATTAAATTTCAATCAAACAATTAAAGTATATTAATTCATGTAATTAAACTGTTAGGGTGTATGAGGAGATTCACGGTGATATGCAACAATTTGCAAAGTGGTTTCAAAGATATGAGAACGATCCAACCAATGGGGTTACAAACCCTCAATTGTTATGCCTAGCTTTCGGCCCACAATTGGAATATACTAGTTGGACACAGATGAAGGTAAATGGCATGAAGTTTCAAAGACAAAGTAATTCAAGCAGAAGAACGACGGATAACACGGGGGTTTATCTGAAAGGTGATACCGGCCAAGGTGAATGTGACTGGTACGGAATTCTAAATGAAATCCTAGAGGTGGAATACATGGGGGAACCGAAAAATCGGGCGGTTCTGTTTAGGTGTGAATGGTATGATCCGGCGAGGCCTCGTGGTACTAGGGCCCACAGGGACTACCAAATCACTGAGGTTAACCACGGTAGGCGGTATGATCAATTTGACCCAAATGCACGCCAAGTATATTACATGCAGTAGTACCAAATGCACGCCAAGTATATTACATGCAGTATCCTGGTCGTGACAGATCAAATTGGAGGGTTGTTGTTAAATGTAAACCCCGTGGGAGAATTGAGTCACAGGAGGTGGTAGTCCATGATGAAGCGTATTAGTCAATAGAGGAAATGCCTGTAAGAGTGATAACTGAAACTGAGATTCTCGAAACACTTAGATCTTCCGATAGAGAGGCGGATATTATTGTGAATGCCCAACTGCCTAACACTGAAAATGAGGACGAGAGTGAAGAAGATGAGGGAAATAGCGAAGATAATGACTCTGCATCAGCAGATTCTTTATCTCCCCAAGATGATGAATGACAGTAAAATATCTAACTCAAAAAAATTTAATTTAGATTGTTATGTCTGTTGTTAGCTTTTATACATTAATATTTGTATGATATACTTGAAGACCGTGTTATTAACTTTTATACATAACTGTCAATTTCTTTCAGGACATATGACTAGGGGGACCGAGGTCGAGGTAGAGGTACACGAGGTCGAGGTAGGGTTCGGCCTAGAAACATGACTGGCGTTCTCCTCGACCTCGGAGAGGCAAAGGCTGGGACCTCGACTCCACCACCCACATCTACTCCGGTAGTCCCAACACCTTCCTTGTCAGAGAGTTTGCCTGCCATGCGGATGATCCCCACACCCGGATCTAGGGTTCAGCCTTCCAACAAAGGTACTTGTTCACAGATACCGACCCCTGCCGAGACCCCTACTCAGACCGCTACAGAGGATGACGAGCCCCCCCCTCCTGAGCCAGATCCAATGCCTTATCCCCTGGTTGACAATCCTTTGCCGGAGGGGGAGGAGGAGGACATAGCTTTAGAGGAGGAGCTCGCTAGAAAGGCTGGTAGTGTCTACCTCCGCTGGGACGGCGGTAACTGGTAAGAACATTATATTTTAATTTTTTTAAATCAGATTAAATGTATTATTTATTTTATCAATCATTTACATCTTTTTTATTTGACTATATGTTATGAAACAACGACATTTTCTTCATTTTCAGGCTTTTTTCCGATTACAACGGGGATATGAGTACAGGATCTACGAGTCTTGGCGGATGAGAGCAGCCAAGCGACTCCGTGAGATCATGCACGGGATCCGGAACAAGGGGGCGCCTCATGGGTGGATACGACAGGACTTGTGGGACCGACTGGTTGAGTTCTGGCGGCAGGAAGACTTCAAGAAGTTGAAGCAGGTCAACAAAAAGAACCGGGCATCCTCGACGGGTGGATCACTTCACACCGGGGGCTCCACCATGTACGAGGCCACCAGAGAGGATGGTAAGTTAACTTTAATACGTTTAATAAAACTTTAATCATTACGTAGTTACTTATTTATGTTCGTTAAGTTTAATGCATAACTGCTATTGTTAACAGGCGTTGGAGCTAAGACGAACACCTACACAGAGTGAGGTGTTTGCAAGAACCCACACACGGGAAGAGGATCGGGAGTGGGTGGACAACCGATCATCGGATGTCAATGTAAGTCTTAAACTTGATTAAAATTCAGTCATACACTTTACTTTTACAGTGTCGCAGGTACTAATCATATTTTCATTCAGGATGCCTATGTTGCAGAGTTAAAGAGACTGCAGGACGAGCGTCAGGCTATCATTGATGCAGGAGATCCGGTGCCCCCCCCCCCCCAATCAACGAGGCCGTGGTGTGGGCGTCGGTAGCGGGCGGCCGCAAGCGGGGGAGGGTTTATGGGATGGGTGTGGTTCCCTCCCATATATACCCACTGCTCTGGTCAAATCCTGACGACGACGACGACACCGCTAGTGGCCCACCCGACCTTAGAGAGCAGGTTACCCTGCTCAACAGGGAGCTTACACAGCAGGCGGAGGCGAATGCTCAGAGGCTAGCTGCTGTGGAGGCCATCTGCGCGGAGAAGGTGTAGACCTTGGAGTCCATCGTGCAGACGCAGTCGCAGGAGGTCTCCGACCTGAGGAGAGCTTACTCAGACATGTACAGCTTCCTGACTCAGATGCGGAGTGGCGCCTCAGGTTTGATCCCAGACATGCCTCCCCCACCGCCTCCACTGCCTTCACCGCCATCTGCTCCATCACAGACTACCCCACCACAACATGACCAGACCACCGGATCCCCCCACCATGATGATGACACTAATTACGTTTGACACTTTTTTAGTTTTTACTCATTTGTATTCATATTCTAGAATACTTGTTATATTACTTTGTTCTGTGTTTTATTTATAATTCGTACTTTTGTTGAATTTTTCAGATTTTTTAGTTATTGATGATATTATATTTTTTATCCTGCTTTGAGTAGATAATTGAATTAATTTTATTACAGGTTAATATTTAAAAAAAAATTTAGGACAGCAATTGTATCGACGGCTAAGCCGTCTGTAATATGAAAGAAAAAAAATCATATTTTCTTTTTTACCGACGACCACGGCATCGGCAATATTACGTTTATACAATTTTGCCAACGCATTAAAAATTCAACGCGAGTATTATCGACGGCCCAGTCATTGGTATAAATAATTAATATTACCGACGGTTTATCGGGTCCGTCGGTAATAATTACCAACTCATTTTACGGTCACGCCTAATTACCGACGGCTTGGCCGTCGGTAATATTAACGCTTGTTGTAGTGAACGTAAATAATGGAGGGAGAGGATGAGGAGGACGAAGAAGAGGAGAAAGAAGAAGATGACGAAGAAGAAGAAGAAGGAGGTGGCGCTGCAAAAAAAGAAGAAGAAGAAGGAGGAGGATGAGGAGGCGCTACGGAAGAAGAAGAAGAATTATTTTGGGGGAGAGTGAACGCGCGTTTGAATTTTGGGGGAAAGTGAACACACGTGTGGGTGTGAGAGTGGGGAAAAAAACTTGGTTGGACTTTATTAGGGTAATTGCTTGGATGTGTAGTGGTATTGCTAAGTCATATTCTTTGTTTCACTTAACACTTCTGTTCATCAACCTGTCTAATTTTGTTTTTTACTTTATTAAAATTAAAATATACAATAAAAATAATAGCACATCATTTTGGACCTTGTATTGAATTTAGATGGTAGTCTCAGTTAAAACTCATAGAATTGTAAAATAGATTATGTTTGATAAAGATTGGATGTTTACTAAAACAAAAAACTCTATTATTCAATTTTCTTCCACCAATCCAAGTGTACAGAACACCTGAGAAGCTATACAAGATATTGGCTGATCAATGACTTTGAAATTGAAATGAGAAGGAATAAATAGTGATCACAGCATTAGCTTGATACGGCTCGGGATGGGCCTTGTCATTAGAGGCCCTTCCTTCGCGTTATCACCGTTTAAAAGAGGTGTCACAGAGGTGCAACCAAGTTTGAAAATACTAAGTACTGGACTTGGGTCGTTCTCCCTAGGAAGCAGAAACAGAGGTTTGTTTTTTTATTGGGGTTTGTTGCAGTTGATTTGTTTAGAACAGAGCGCAAGAAAGCAAGAGAAAAAAATCTGCAATTAAGTAAAAGAGTGACCAGCCATGGATTGAAATACTGTGCGTCCCCATGATCACTACCAATCCCAGATTGGATGGACTGTCACCTAAAGGAAACGAACCACCACATGGTGGCGGAGTTAACCCCTATCCAAAGATCCTAGGCATACACAACACCGGGGGACCTAGGTCTTGCAACAGAACTCGAGTAAATCCCGCGTCACCAGGATGAACTCACCAATAATGCATTTAGGCATCGCATTGAGTCTGTATCGTTAAGGTCCACATGCTGTTGGCTGGGGCGTAGCGTTAAGGGCATCCAAATTAACTTAGTTCCTCCCATCCGTTGCCCTTAGGGATCAGCAGCTAAGGTCATTCACACATTTTAACCGATAGCCGAAACACTATGGTCACTACTCGCTACTAACGAAAATCATAACAGCAGAAAATAAACAGGCATCATAACAGTAAGACATGACTGTAAAATTGTAGAAATTAAATGGACATAATAACGGCAGTGAAATCGTTAATTTCAAGATTAAAATTCGGCAGAGTAACAATAAATAAAACAGACAAAAATAAAAGGCGATAAATGTTTGGCTAAGTAAAAGGGACAATAAACCTAAAATGCAACCCTAAAACTAAACTAGAAATGGAAAGTGGGCTCTCTTGAAAATGGTGAAGGCTCATCTATTTAGAGATGCTGAAAACCACTGGTGCGTACGCAGAGAGGCTTCTGGTGCGTACGCATTGGTGCCGAAACCAGCTTTTGGACGTGCCGCCCAAGCCTATGGTGCGTACGCACTGGCTCTCTGGTGCGTACGCATAGGGTCCAGCAATGGCCTTCTAGGTTTTGCTTGTTATCTTCTAGTTCATTTCGCTCTTTTCAGTCACTTCCGCTCCGAACTCCGCATGTTAAAGCCTGAAATATTTGAACGCACACATCAAGGCATTGTGTAGAACGGGAAACGGTTTAAAACAAGGTTAAAGTTGGCTAAAATAGCATATAATTACATTAACAGCCCTAAGGAACGAATAAATGCAAACAAGCCTATTTTGCCAGTATTTAAGTGGGGAGAGGTCGATAATTAGTCGATTTATGATATGAAATAACCCATCGAAATGGGGTTTATCATAGCTCTACAAATTTTAGTTCAAATCCTAACACTAAAAACAAATTCTAGCTCCACCATTTTATTCAAATCCTAACACTAAAAAACCAGAATTAAAACTAACAAAATATACAAAAAAAATTAAAATTAGACTAACCTGTGGCTGTGGCGCGGAGGAGGGAATACAGGTCCAGCAGTGGTGGTGGAATGTACTAGCTCCTTGACAGCTCGACGACAACAAGCAAGGCGGCGGTGAGCAGCAGTGGTGGTCAAATCTGGTGGACGAAGAAATGGGGGTTGGGGTTTCTAATGGAGGAAGACAATGTGGCCCAAAAAATTAAATGTGGGTACCTGTGACTCCTCACGGTGATGAGGACGCCTCTGCAGACGGCAGTGGTGAGGCTAATCACCATTCAACTCACGGTGGTATGGCTCCTATCAATCTTCTCTTCGAACGGTGACAAAAGATGACGCAAGGAGGTGCTCCTGCGATGGACAGCGTCATCGGAGCGGCGGTGGGGCGCCCGATGGGATGAAAGTGGCGTGGGTGCAGGGTGGGTGTTAGGGGGTGCCCGATGGGACTGAGGAACATTTGTTCAATTCGAACTTAACTTAAGGCTTTCCGTCTGATGGATTCGACGCAAATCCATTCGTCATTTATCAAAATGGTGCGTTTTTTGTTTCAAAGTTTCCATTGGATTTTCCGTCAAAATTCTCGCACCATACAAAACCTATTTCTCGCCAACACTCTCCGTCGAATTTTCGGTAGGATAATCCAATCCAATGGAGAACTAGTCGTCAAAATCTCATTTGAGTTGGTCCGATGGAAATTTCTACAGAAAATCCGACGAAATTTTGGGGGATAAAATCCGACGGAGAATCCAACGGTTTTCCAGTTGTTTCTTTTGATGAATCAGTCCTCCAAAACCAAATCTACCTGTCAATGTAGTCCACTACTTAAAAGTTTGCATCTACATAAATATGACTATAATGACGGTTTTTTATTGTTTCATGGAGGTTTTTAATTGCCACCGCCTATAACGGTGTTGCTAAATGGTTTTGCGACGATTTTTCACAACCATCAGAACAACAACTGCAGAAAAATAAATATGATAGCGATGTATTTAGCAACCGCTTAAGAACCGTCGCTAAATGGCACCAGTTGAGAGCTCCCTCTTTTGATACTTAATTCTGAAAGTTACTTGGGAAAGATTCAAACCAAGTACAAAAGGGTGCTCCAAACTCCTTCAACATGCCTTCCGCTCCACCAAGTCAATCCATCATTCAATACATATAGTGCTACTAATCATATATATAAAAGTTTGTATAATATGCAAGATGTGCATTATTTTGAACGATTTAAATTAAATTATTAATATTTTTATTAAGATGACCTATTAAATTGTGGTTTAGATTTTATTTATTATTTATAAAAAAAAATTGTTAATCGTTAAAATTTTAGTTATAACTTTTTAATTAATTTTGAGTGACGTGTATCATTTAAAATTTTTTTATTATAATTTTTAGCTAAATTCGAATCTAAGTTAAAAATGTTAAATAAACAAAAATAAATTTTGCGGCGGTTTCGACCGCAACCACCGCTATATTCATGTCATTTATCCGTTCCATGACAATTCCTATATCAACCGCTGCTAAATGCGATAAACGTTGAAAAAACTACAGACATTGTCCATTGAGCGACGGTTTATTCAATCTCTGTTAATAAGCCGCTGCTATTTGCCGAATTTGTTTTGGTGTATAACAATGAGATGAGAACCTAAGGGTGCATTTTGTTTAGCTATTTTCTTTTTTTCATTTTCACTAGCAACAAAAAATAAAAGAAAAATATGTTTTGTTATTCTTTTTTAAAACAATTTCATAAAATATTCACTTAAAAAGTTGAAAATTTTGAAAACGTCAAATACACGTTTTCTATGTTTTCTTCAAAATTTGGAAACGCATAAGTGAAAACATGGTGGCAATTTTTCAATTCTTTTCATCTTCTTCTTTCTTCTCAGTCTCTCACCCTTGTTCCTCCTTCTTCCCTCACTATCAGTGAGCTTCTTATTCCCTCTTCTTCCATTGCATCTTTCTCTAACTTCACTTGTCGCTCTTGTTGTCTTTGCCCTTCTCTCGCGTGATAGATCTTCTATTTCCCTCTTCATCTATTTATCAACGTCTCCTTTCTCTTTAACTTTTCACTATGTCTTGATCTCTATCTATCTACCCGTTGTCATGAAATTTTTGAATTTATATCAATTGTTATAATATTTTGCTAAAGTTTTTTTTATTAAGTATTATCTTTTGGATTTTGTTGAATATGGATTGGTGGTGGTATTGTTGGTACGATACTGAAAAAATTGGAAAAAGACCCTTGTTACTTATTATTGAAGAGAGGAAGTGGACAGTGGACACATAGAAGGAGATAATTATTTGGTTATGGTGAATTTTCTAGAATACAAAGTACAAGATGTTAGTTTTTGTTAGACTAAAATACAGAATTTTGAAAAAAATATTAAAGATAAACTGGCCAAAACAAAATAACCTAATTTGGGTCTCAAGTTAAAAATATGTGTCTCACCAATTCAAGAAGACATAAAATATACAAAAGACAAGTATTTTATGTGCTTCCGTGTGTAAGTGTGTCTCACCATTTTTTTTTGTTTCCTACGATATTTTTTTTTATCGTTGACCAATAAATTATTACATGTATAAAGTGAAATTCGAACCATTAACATTTAGTTAAAAAGACTAGCCAGTAACTTAACCACTAAAGCAGCAACGCAATTTGGTTCTCTATTGTTGTGTGTCTTACAAAACAAATACTGAGCATATGCTACCATGTCTATGTCTGGGATCAGTGGCGGAGCTTAGTGGAGACTGAGGGGGGCCATGACCCTCCCAAATATTTTATAAAGTGTTTAGTAGTAATACTACTCATATAAGCCAATAGTCTAAGTGGTTCTATTGAATTGTAAGATATCTGAGGCTGTGAGTTCGATACTCACGTTAGTCAGCCTTTTCTTATTTTTTTCCTTTTGTCATGTTTGATCATTCACTCATTTTTTCCCTCTTCTTTTAGAGTTCATTATTCATTCTAGCATTCATTCTTACTTAAAAATCTAATAGTAAGATATTTCTATTTCTTTTTGGTGACCCATTTAGATATTTGAAATTTTGTATTTTATTTAATAAAATCACTCAAAAAATAATAAATATTTTATTTAAAAAAAACAAATCATATTATATTATATCTATATAACCATCTAATCAAATATTACTATATCATAAACAAGACAAATTTTATTATATTCTAAATAAAAACCTTTTATATAATAATATATCACATTCCAATAAAAAAAAATTGTTATGCGCGGGATGAAATCACAAATCAGACACCATTATGCATGAACCTGAATTATAATAATAAATTAGATATTTTTATTTATTTAATTTATTGTTAAATTTAATCTAATATTTATACTACATAAAAGTAATTAATAATAAGTATTATTGTTAATTTATTCATGTAAACTTATAAAAAATTTATAAGTTATAATTCTCAAAATTTTGATCTTTCAAATAAAAGTTCCTAACAAATATATTATCTTGTAAAATTTTTGGAAAATTGCATAAATTTTTTATAAATTTAATTTAGTATTATTTTATATTTTAATAATTTTCTTTTGGGTTCAAAAATTTTTACATACAACAAGTTTTGGCCCAAAACAAATCCTCCAAGCTCCGCAACTGTCTGGGATACACATGGCCAATAACCAAACAAGGCCTAGGGATTGGTTGCCTATTCCATTTAATATTTTTTTTTCCCATGATAATATAACTTGAATCCTTTACGCACGTTTTTAGCTTACAATACTTTCTAAATCTCAACAACTCCTTCGTTACCTTCAGGCCAAACAAAAACCAAACAATTTAACACAAAAACAAATAGCACTAATTCTACAACATATAAATACATATGATAAATGCCTATTCTACATGCCATAAGCTCATGTCTGGTTATATTGCCAAATTCTACGACATCTTATAGCTATCTCTAATAGGGGTGAAGAACATAGGTACGGGTAGATCAGTTACCTGATAAAAACCAAATCAATTTAATTATATCAGTTTTATATGCGATGGGTAATTGGATATAATCGGTCAAATTCAAACCAACCCAACTTTAATCGATTCGGATATTGATTTTTGATGTCACGGTATTCAAATTAATTCGATTACTTAATTAGGTTTATATTAATTTAAAAAATAATAAAATATAATAATATATATACAATTTTATTCTTTCTAACTCAAATTATTATATTTATAATCACTAAAAAATGTTATTATATTTATTAAAGTATAAATTGAATAAAATATTATTTTTTTATTAATTTTTTATTATTATTATTTATTATTGACATAAACATTTTTCTCATTCTTTTAATTTTTTTAAATTTTATTTTTAATAGGATATCCAATTATCCAAACCAATCTAACACGAATTTAATCGGTTTGAATTTACGTATTAAAAATATCAAATTCAAACTAATCCAAACCAACTAAAATTTAATGAATTCGATTATTATTTTTCCCCAAATCCAAGTCAAGTCAACCCAACCCATACTCACCCATAATCTCTAAAAATATTTTTGTCGCACATCTTACGAAAGGAACACCCTACACACTCTGTCTTTTAATAATAATATTAACATATGTCTTAAAACTATATATATATGGACTCTGATCTAACTCCTTAAATCTAGTAACCAATCACGCAGAAATGATCTTTAGTGTGTACTTTCAGCTTTATTCATTTTCTTCTTGAACATCACGTACTAATAACCAACATATATATATATAAGTTGAAAATATATTTGAAAAAAAAGAATTTTTTGGTGTCTTAAAAAAATATAAAGACAAAAAAACTTTCAAGTATTTATAATATATCAAGACTTTCAAAATAATTTAAGCAATTACAATGCTAAAAAAATAAATTAAAAAATAGTATTATGAACTAACATATTTAGAAGTCAATATACTTTATAGTGATCATAGATGAGTTAACTCATATACTATATGGGTAATTATTTTTATTCGATTTGGATGATAATAACATTTTTTAATTTCAGATGATAAATTATTTTAATTTTAAGTTATAATTTAATTATTAACTCTTAAAAACATACTCTCTAACATTGATTTTGTAGTATTATTGATAAAGAAATTTTTTTTTAAATTAACTTTTTGTACCTCCGAAAACAAGCGATTTTTTTTATATATATTGTCTCAATCAATCTCCTTTCCATGTCTAAAGACAAACAACAGATGCTGCATTAAAGAATTGTTATCTTCATGAGGCATATTAATGCATTCTTTCATCCTTTATAAAGTAATTTTTTCAATTTCATGAAAAATTTTATTTAGTCATTTGTTTTAATGAAATACAAATTAAACAAGAAAAATTAAATAAGAAATTTTCTAATATATGTAAGGTATTATATTATGATTCATGCTATTATGGTTTTGGTGGG
The DNA here is from genome assembly GCA_036250425.1 of Stylosanthes scabra. NCBI lineage: Eukaryota > Viridiplantae > Streptophyta > Magnoliopsida > Fabales > Fabaceae > Stylosanthes > Stylosanthes scabra. The sequence goes on from JASCZI010272237.1 coordinate 29,499, forward strand.
GGACGTTAAACCTCTTCGCTTGCGCATGCTTTCAAGAAGAGGCATTTGATTAAAGAGCACATACATACATAGAAGCTCATGAATCATTGTGATGATGCCATAAAGAATTTGCTTTAGCAACTTTAATTTAATTTCAAGTTGTTATGGAGACTACAATTATTTTTTTCTTGTTATGATGTCTTTTCCATTGGATCCATTGAGACAACACTGAAACCAATGATGTCCCTACCTTTAAAAAAAAAAAACCTAATTAAGAATGGTAATGCAGCATAGAGGCTCATTAACACAACACCAAATCATAAGAAATACTTACATTTTTTAGAAAAAAAACGTTTATGCATATTTTACGTACTAATAAATTATATAAAATTAATTAATAATAATAATCTAATTTTGATACATTTATAAAAAATTTTACATACAGCTATCCAATCAAATTTATTTATTTATATAACTTTTATAGTAATTGATTTGAAATTAATTACTTTCTATTACTTACCTATATACAATTGGTTGTATATATAAATTTGTTTATATATATAAATAAATAAACTTGCTTATATTAATAATGTACAAAAATTAAATTCATAATATAATATAAAAGTACCCAAATATTTTTCTCCCAATCATTATCTGCTCTAACAAGTCAATATGCCTAACCAAAGTTTGGTCCCATGGTTTGTTAACAACCACATTTAACTTCTTGTAATATTTGTTCAATGATTCATTGATTCTAACATGTTTAACAAGTCAAAGACTTTTATTGGAGAAAGTTCCCTCACTCATACAATGTGATTAAAGTATTTTTTTTTCTCTTCACTATTGAAACTCTCTCAATCTCCTTCTTAAAAGCAGACACCAAAAAAAATCCCCTTCTAAAAGGAAGAATCAAATGAAGATAAAGGAAAAAAATAAAAAAAAAGATAACAATAAATTAAGAAATAAATATATAAATAAAAAGCTACGGTTTGGAACCCCACCTACCGGTGTTCTCTTGCTTTGCCTTTTTGACTTAGATAGTTTGATGTCTTTTTAATTTTCAAATATTAAATATTATTCATAACAATGTTATCATGTTATGCATGCTCAGTTGCTCACTGCCTTACTTCTTTAACCATTTTTTTTCCTCCCAACACTCAATCCGAAGCTTAATGCATGATTAGTGAAACAATTCCTTAAGCAAAAATTGTTTTTGAATAATTGAAAATATTGTTTTAATAATTGCTTATCTGTGTATCGTTTCTGCCTAGCTAATTTATGCCTACTAGATACAATAATATAATTAAAATGCTTTTATGAATCAAGAACGTTACAGATTACAGGTATACCGATATACCGATATACTTGAAAATTTTTTTATATTATATATATTTAGTAATTATTCATGGTTAGTGTTAATTTCTTAACATTGTAACAATTTTAAAAGAATCAACTTTTGTATAAATATAAATTTCAAAATATAATTTGTTTGATTTTACTTTTTATTTTATTTTTTCAATTTTAGTATTTCTTGTTCTAAAAAATGTTCCGATTACTTGATAAGAACGTAATTCTTATTCGGGATTGGCACAATCATTGTGCAGTAATCTCGTTGTTAGAGTTACGTTATTTGTTTTCCTGATTAATGATTGGGGTTCTTCGAATGTTAATACACAATTCAGTAGGACTGCCATTAAAAAAAATTAGAAGGTTGATGATGAATCTAAACATTAAAACATGCTGTCTAAGGGTAGCAACAAGCGCTCAAATCCAGATTCGGTGCATCATGGAAAGGCATGACGGCTCTGTGGTTGTGGATCCTATGGTGGAGCATTATCATCTGCACCATGAATCTGATGGCGATGAGGCAAATGGTGAACCTCTAGATATTCTTGATGATGAGGATGAGTGGGTAAATTACTTTACAAAAGCACAAGCCGCATATGCCCAACCCAGTATTTCTCAGTCTTACGAACAACTTGGTATCAGGGAGGGAATGAATCATCAATATTATTTTTGATATAAGGTAGGTCCTAATGATGATTGAGTTAATTTGAGTTTTGGAAACAATTTGATGACAAGGAAGCCATTCTTGTAGCTATAAAGGCATAGTATATATCAGAAGGACGCGTGGAGTATATATTCCTAGAGAGTGACCGTCTTAAGTATGTCGTATGGTGCACCCGGTTATCGTCCTTAGTCAAGTCCAATCTAGCCTTGTTGTTGTCCTTATTAGTCCAATGAACATTCATAAATGAATGGCATACCAGGGGGAGTCTTTAATCCATTCTAATTATGTTTATCTATATAATAAAGAGTATTTTATAAATAAATATATTAAAATATTGTTTAATATTCTATTAATTACCTAATTAACTCTATTCTATTTTTCATAATTAATTCTTGAAATTAAAATTAAATAGTTCAATCACAAAAGCTAGCTCATAAATCAAAAAATATGTGTTTCAGTTTTATAAATTATTAGGATATGTAATAATACTAATTTAACTTCAATTAAACCTTTGTTTTGTTTTTTAACTTCTAATTTAACGTGTTCATTGATGATTGGTTCAGTTGTTAGAACTTGGAGCGAGCAAGGACAACCATCATGGTCCATGGATTTGGTTCGGTGAGCTGTTTAATTTGGTGAGTTAGTTCTCCCTATCACTTTAGGAAAGGTTTGAGGTGCTTCTAAAACATGTGAACAAAGGAGACGGTGAATGTTTACACTCTCGCTGCTTTCGATGCAGATATTTGATGGGGACAAAATCCGAATTGCAAGTTCATTATCGTCGGTGCTTGGGTTTTAGATAGAGATAGATAGATGGGGTTCATCATTCAGCTACTTTGGCATGTGTTAAACACAGATGTACTGAATAATGATCCAATGGACCTTAGTCGTAAGAGGAAATAGACAATACGAATGAGAGAGAGAAAGTGTTCCTTCCGAGGGGAAGCACTCGGAAGAGTCCGAGGGCTGGGTCCGAAGAAGGTGATTGATATGATGAGAGAATAGCACTAGAATCCCAAAATTAGGATTATGAGTATTTTAGGACTAATATGGGAGGTTAGGGTTTAGAGAATGCATACCTTGAGGGGGTGTTGCCCCTTGCTTATATAGTAGTGGATGGTTAAGATTCGGATGGGATCTCTTCATGATCTCATCGAATCTTTTCTCTTTTAGCTTGATCTTTTATCTTTTAGCTTGATCCTTGACTTATGGACCAAGTAAGTTGATTATTGATTTAATGGATTGGGCCTTATTGGGCCGGTCCGTAACATTGCCCCTACTCGGGAAACGAATGTGTTAATTCGGTTTCCGAGTAGTTCTGATGAACTTCCGACGGCCTTCCGTGTGGCGTCAACTTTGTCATTTTTCTTCCGACTGCTTATGTGTCAGATTGTTTGTGGCACGTCACTTCGCTTCTCTTTTTGTTGACGTGGCAGAAAGAGTGGTTACTTTTGCACGTTTTTCGAAAGGGAGAGTAGTGGGAGCGGTTTCCAAGATTTCAGTAATTGTCCCATCATTAGTACTTGCCCCTTTTTGGATTCTCGAAGCGTGTTGAATAAGGCTTGAGATTTCCAAAATTTGAAATTTTACCATTTCGATTCGAACTTTTGTGCGGTTTTCTCTGAGCACTGTTGATATTTTTTGAAGAAGAAGAAAGAAAGAAAAGGAAGCTCCTCTAACTTCTGCTCTAGCGACTTCCGTCACAGGTATTGTTTATTGCCTTTCGGTTCCTCTTGTTTTGTTGTGCGCTTGTCAATAGTTTCCATCTTTGTTTCTTCTTCTTCCCCATTTCACGCTTTTCTGTCGTTCTCAAATGGCACTTCCGGCATTGCAATTGCAGGTTTTTATTTATTTATAAAAAATCGGAAATGGGGAAGAAGAAGGCATGTCAAGATGTATGGGTTCCTCGCCCCCTAGATGCGGAGGAGACCCGCCTCTATGGTTGGATTGAGGGGGTCATGCTGACTCAGCCGTCCTTGGTTGGGAACGACTTACTGTCCGAGTTCCGCCGAGACTACCCTTTGATGGAGGATTCAGGGGTGGAGGGGGATTACGTGTTGGAGGCCGCTGGGCCGTCCGATCGTGTCCCCTTCCGGGCGGGTGAGGATGGACCCCATTTTCTGTGGGTGTATCAGGAGCTGTTTACTCGTCTGAGGATGCGGCTCCCGTTCTCAGATTTTCAACGGGACGTGAAGACTCGCTGTCGCGTCGCCGTCAGCCAATTGCATCTGAATGGGTGGGGCTTTATTCTAGCCTTCGAGAAAGTGTGCTTACACTATGGCTTCCGCCCCACCATCAGACTCTTCTTCTATATTTATGATGTTCATTTCCCTCCGGGCGGTTATGGGTACATCTCCTTCCGAGCTCGTCAAGGTCGGAGGCTGTTTGATTCCTATGAAGAATCAATTCAGGAATTCAAATGGCACTATTTCAAGATTCTGGCTGCTCCTGGAAAGCGAGCCTTCTGGTTGGATCACGAGAACAAGCCCTTCCCTTGGGTCTATTGGAATCCCGAGGTGAAGGATTTTGTTGTATACAATTTGGAGCCATTAGAGATGGCTGCCTTCAAGTTTCTTGTTTCTCTTCCGAGCGGTTTGCCGAAGAGGAGCAAGTTTACTTGTAGGTTTATTTTGGACGACTCTGACGCCGAAGTTGGAAAAATCCTTGGTAGAGAGCTTTTGTTTGCGTTTATGATATTGCTATTTTTTGTTTGATTTGTCAGTTTCTGACTTGTTTCGTTTTCGCAGACGATTTGTTGGACGTCAAGATGAAAAGGTTCAAACTTGATGACCTGATAGCCAAGATGGCGGATCCGGCTAGGATGGGTCCTCGGCCGATCCTTCCGACCGGTCGCCTATCTGCCACTGCTGCCTCTACTGCGGCTGGCACTTCTACTCCCGTTGCTGCTGGATCCTCTCGCGTGGAGATTTCTATTCAAGTACCGCCAGCTCCGGCTGCTTCTGAAGCTAAGAAAGCGAAGAAACATCTTAAGAAACGTGAGCAGACTACGGTGGTGGATCTTGAGGATGAGCTGAAGGAGGATCCAGCTGCTGATTTGCAACGACAGCGGAGGAGGAAGAAGCCCAAGTTTGACGAGGCTTTTGAAAAGGCTCTTGGGGACGATGCTGCTTGGGAGCACAAGGTGGATCCGCTCAGGGTTGCCTTTCCGGAGGATTTTGAT
>JASCZI010272239.1:16539-32450 GCA_036250425.1 Stylosanthes scabra
TACTAATGATGCTCATGCATCATAGATCAATGATGAGGAGGTTTTTGACGATAATTTCATACTTAAAAAGATACCCTCATCAACACTTTTTCCACATATTTGCTAGTGATTGACCAATGTTTTCCATCTCTTGCATAATTATGTCCTTAATTGATTAATTTGTTAAATTAGCTTCCATGTATGTAAATTGTTTGAATCTTCTCCCACTTGGTACCTGATGTGTTTGTTAGTGTATTTCAGGCCCAAAGTATAGAGGAAGAGCCCAAGGGAAGCTAAAAAGAACAAGAGAAGCAAGGAGAATGGACAAAAAGTCAAAAAAGATCTCAACTCAGCGTCGACCGCGCGCCCGCGCCCTCTAGATGGCGCGCCCGCGCCCTCCTTTCCTTAATATGGAAGTTTCAGTTGGTGGCGCGCCCGCGCGGCCCAGATAGTGCGCCCGCGCCACCCCATTACGTAACGCCCAAGACAAGAACCTCCCGCACCCGCGCGATGGGGGTGGCGCGCCCGCGCCGCGACGGCAAAACTCACTTAAATGAAGACTATTTTGGGGATTTCACTTTTCCGGGCCATGGCCCATTCATTTCTCAAGCCCAATTCGATCTATATGGGGGAGGAACAGTTGGAGCACAACACACATTCTCTCATTTCATCAATTTTAGCCTTAGAGTAGTTTTAGGAGATTTTTGGGGGAGCTCTCCATCTCTATCATTTTTCTCTCTAGTTTTTCTTCTTGTTCTTCATCTCTAGGAACCCCATTACCAACCAAACTCTTCTTTTATTACTTGTTTCCACCAACAGAAACGTCCATATTAAGGAAAAGGAGGGCGCGGGCGCGCGGTCGACGCTGAGTTGGGCTCTTTTTGGCTTTTTGTCCATTCTCCTTGCTTCTCTTGTTCTTTTTAGCTTCCCTTGGGCTCTTCCTCTATACTTTGGGCCTGAAATTCACTAACAAACACATCAAGGAACCAAGTGGGAGACGATTCAAACAATTTACATACATGGAAGCTAATTTAACAAATTAATCAATGAAGGACATAGTTATGCAAGAGATGGAAAACATTGGTCAATCACTAGCAAATATGTGGAAAAAGTGCTGATGAGGGTATCTTTTTAAGCATGAAATTATCGTTAAAAACCTCCTCATCAATCACTCACCATTAGGATGAATTTATAGTGTTAGACACTTTCTGGGAGCTTTTGGAAGAGTTCTTTATCTCTCTCATTTCTTATCTTTTATTCTTCATTTCTTTTCCAAATTCCAGCTCTCACTAGCCATACTTTTATTTTAATTAAGTGTTTTAATGTTTCTTTGATGTTACTTATTTCTTCTATTTAATACAATCTCTACTTGTTTCTTCCATTTAATTCTCTATTTCTCAATGATATCTCTCTTGTTCTTATGTTCTATAACTTACCTTGCTAGAATTTATTTGATACATGTTCTATTGATGATCTATGGTTTGCTTATGCTTGTTTGTTAGTTATCTTGTTGATTTATCCATTTAGTTATCTTAATTTGTTAATTTCGATTGTTATTTACCATTTCTTTTTATTGTGCACACCAAGTGTTTGATATTTTTTTCTTAGGAATATGGAGTAGTGTTCTTGTGTCTTGGTCATGGGTTGAAGTGTGGATGATCTTAGTCACTAATCCCTAAGAAAAAGAATGTGTTAAGGACAGGGTTAAAACTGTTTTGTTGACACTAGGCTTTTGCTAGTGATGAGTGGACCTTAACGAGGTGAACTTGATGGATTATTCAAGTTCCAAAGACCTTGGTCCTTCGCATTAGTAAGTAGCCTATAACTTATGAAAAGGGGTTGATTCACCCCCCCCCCCCACTAGACCATTTGACAGAGTGAGTTTTATTCCTTATGTGACAACCATTCATAATTGGGATTAGTGATGATCATAGAGACACATTATACTTCAACTCAAGACCAGGACCATTTTTATCAATTGCAGTACAATTTATCTCTTGTTCCATTTCTTTGTTCACAACTCATAATCATTGCAATCCCGATATTTTCACAACCAATCGCAAGCTACAATTTTCAATTCCTAGGGAGAACGACCTAAGTTCAATACTCGGTATTTTAACTGGTTGCAAGCTCTGTGACAGTTTTTAAAACTCGACAAACCTGCTTTCACTTCAGTTGAAACTATACTCGCAATAAGAAATTGATTTTTATGAAAAGATCATTTACGACTAACCAAGGTAGGCGCGTCTCTTCTTCTCCTCCTCCTTCTCCTTCGTCGTCGTCGTTTGCACACAAAAAATGAAAAGCACAACCAACTAAGGAAATCATCTATAACTCAAAACTGCAGCGTAATATAAATAATGCACATAAATAAATTCTTCTTCTTCTTCTTCTTCTTCTTCTTCTTCTTCTTCTTCTTCTTCTTCTTCTTCTTCTTCTTCTTCTTCTTCTTCTTCTCTGTTTTACATTGCTATCATTATTGTTGTTGTTGTTGTTGTTCTTGTTGTAGTTGCTGATGTTGCTATTCTTGTTGTTATTGTTGTTGTTATTCTTATTGTTATTCTTCTTTGGTGTATTGCACCAAAATATAAAGGTATATTGTACTACAAAGCAAAAACGCATAAAAAAAACGAAAAGCATAACTAAACTAAGGAAATCATGTAAAACTCAAAACTGCACCGAAATATAAAGGTATACTGCACTGAAATAAAAAGCAAAAATGCACCGAAAAAATGAAAAAGCATAATGATGAACCCATATTTGATGATAAAATATGTGTTATAATTGAAGGGTTTATCAATCAAAAGTCTCACAATTGCTTATGAATAACCATGTTTGTGAACCTTTACACTCATATGTTTATATAGATAAATGCATGTTAACTTAGCCTTAAAATGATATGAATTTGTAAAATCTCATCCTGCTTGGTGCCTTGATGTGTTTGTTAGTATATTTCAGGTCTTTAGGGATTGAGAATAGCATAGAAGAGGCTAAGGAAGGCATTAGAAGCAAATGATTCATAAAAATAAGTCGAGAAGAAAAAGGGTACCGTGCAACCGCACAGCCCCCTCGTGCGTTCGCCGTGTCCCTGAAAGCGTTTCAGGAGGAATTTTGCCCAGACCCGTGCGTCCGCACGCTACACCCGTGCGCCTGTATTGTTGTGAAGCTGAGGTAGACTATTTTGTTGCCCAGAAACTAAATGAAGGCTAAATTTGGAGTTTCAAGTTTCCTAGCGAGGGCCAAGCCCCTTTGAAGATATGAAGAGAGAACAACTGAAGCACAAGGCAAACACTCACCATTAGGATCAATTTCATTATTTTAGATAGTTTTAGAAAGGTTTTTGGGAGAGTTTTCCATCTCTCTCATTTTCCTTCTTAGTTCATAGTTGTTCTTCAATTCCATTTCCAATTCCAGCCCTCACTAGCCAAACTTTTACATTAATTTGATGTTTGAGTGTTTGTTTGTTGATACTCTACTTCAATTAATGCAATCTTTACTTGTTTCTTCCATTTAATTCTTTATTTTTCATCTTTAGCTTTTATGTTCTTGTGTTCTTATTTTATATTGCTGGAATTTATTTTGATGCATGTTCTAATGAAGATATATGGTTTGATTAAGATTTTTTGTTGGTTATTTTGTTGATCTAGCTTATGAGATATTTTAATTTGTCAATTTCTCTTGTTATTTATTATGTCTTTCTATTGTGCACACCAAGTGTTTGATATTTTGTTTCTTATGAATATGGAGTAGTGTTTTTGTCTCTTGGTCATGGGTTGAAGTGTGAATGATCTTAGCCACTAATCCCTAAATAAAAGAATGGGTTAAGGATAGGGTTAAAACTGTTCCATTAATGCTAGGCTTTTGCTAGTGATGAGTGGACCTTAACGAGGCGAACGTGAAGGACTATTCACGTTTCAAAGACCTTGGTCCTTCGCATTAGTAAGTAGCCTAGGACTTTTGGAACGGGGTTAATTCCCCCCACTCAACCATTAGACATAATTGGTTTGATTCCTTACGTGACAACCATTCATAATTGGGATTAGTTATGTTCATAGCGACACACAATCAACTCAAGACAAAGACCTCTTTATCAATATCAATTCTAGTTATTTCTCTTTTACTCTTGTTCTTAACTCTCAACCATTGCAACCCCAACATCTTCACAACCATGCACAAGTCACAATATTTCAATTCTTAGGGAGAACGACCCGAGTTCAATACTCGGTTAATTTTTGTTACAAGCTCTGCGACACTTTTTAAATCTCGACAAACCCGCTTTTGTGTCGGTTGAAACTATACTCGTGATAAGAAATTGGTTTTCGTAAAAAGATCGATTTCCGATCGACCGAGGCGGGCACATCAGACTTTTGGCGCTGTTGCCAAAGAATTGAAAGATGTGCTCTTTTTTTTGTTGTTTGTGAATATGTTCAAAGTGTAAATGTAATAGATTTCTAGATTTTTAGGATTGTTAGTTTGATAGCTTGTTCAATATTTCACGAATGAATTAGTTTTTGGATGTTTAGGTCGAATTCGGACCATGACTTGCTTGTTTTTTATCCTAAAATTGAGAGAACTTTGAGGCACATAAGGCAAGTTAGGTGCCAGATTCAGTTTGAGAGCAATTCACATTCTCAAGCTGAAGAACTCACGTTTGATCAAGAGTCAATATATTCTTCTGCTTCTGAAACTAATATTGAAATTCCTTTTTTTGAACCAGGTACTAATACAATGGGAGATGAACAAAGAGTTACATTGAAAAATATGGGTGATGTAATTCTGGCTATTGAAAATCAAACGAATGGATACCCAGACTTAAATGCCAATTTTGAGTTGAAATCGTGCTTGATTAATCTGCTTCCTAAATTCTATGCCATGGTCGGTGAACCCGATCAAGCATATCAAGGATTTTGAGGTGACTGGTGGTGACGAAGATGCTGTCAAAGCATTCACAAGGAAATTGGTACGATACTCTGTCTGGTGATGTTACATCTGATTGGTCAGCACTCAAGAAAAGGTTTCTTGAAAAATACTTCCCACCATCTAGGACAAATGCCACCCGCAAGAAAATTTTGGGGATAACTCAACTACATGGGGAGACCTTTCGTGAGTACTATGAGAGATTCATGTGGCTACTTTCCTCGTGTCCCCATACCTCTATACCGGAATTGCTGCTCATAAACAATTTCTGCTAAGGGTTAACTCCAAATGGCAACGTTATGATTGACGCATCTAGCGGGGGTGCACTTATGAACAAGACCCTGGAAAAAACTTGGGAGTTCATCAAGACAATGGCTATTGAAAACTAGCATTTCAAGACAAGAGCTGCGATAGCCAACAAAGCGCTCTTTGAGGTTGTACCATTAGAGTCAACTGTTCTCGCCAAGTCCTTGGTGGACATCACTGCCATGATAAAAGAAATCAAGAAGGGCCAATTAGCTACTCCAAAGCTTTTAATACACCAACCAAGAACCTCTCAGCAAGCACCAGTCAAGCATTGCGGGATCTGTTCCTGTAATTCACACCTCACAGATGAATGCCCGGAATTACAAGAAGACAACATAGTTACGGCATCTCATAACTTCTATGAAGGTCAACAACCGTCACCCAACAACAGACAATATTACACACAGCCCCAAGGGTGGAGTGACAATCAGCAGAACCGTTGGAATGCACTGCAGCACTCACAACAAAACCAATTCCGACCACCATACACTTACAGCCAGCCACAAAACTCACAAAATCCACGATATCAGCCACCACATGTCTGTCAAACTTACCCTTCAACAAATGCTCCTCCAATTAGTTACGAAGAAGCCCTTCGAACTTTCTAAAGAGAAAATCAAAAAATGAGGAAAGCCCAGAAAAGAAAGAAGTTTAAGTTTCTCACATTACCGAGTTACTCAATAAATTTACCAATCAACCCTCTACCTATTCTAGCAGATATACAAAGTTTAACAGAGTAGATACCAAACTGTGGATTTACTCGGATAGCCAGAGAAGGAAATCAGCTTGCTCATCAGGTGGCAAAGCAAGCATCAAGGTCCAAATTCAGCACCTCAAGGTTGATTTCACGAGCGATCTCTCAGCAACAGGAAGTGGTAGAATAGGCATCTTAGCATTCAACCTTTCTCCAACGGCATAAAAGTGGATGTTCTGCAACCATTAAGCTGTCATACACGATCTCAAAATACAAAAGGCAACAATGTATCAGGAGTTTCTTACCTGAAGGAATAGCGCCAATAACTCATGGTAGTGACGAAATTGGAGCAATAGCAACAGGCGGAGACCTTCACAGACCAAGATCCACCATCGCGATCTGAACACACTATTGCCACAAGTAAAGGAACGACCAAACATCAGCTTCTACCGACTCGTTCTAAGTCTGACAATGGCACCTCCCATGGAACCATCCATGGCCGTAATCGCTTGCAACACACAAGGGAGCTCAGAAGAGCGAAGAATAATTTGTAGCAAATGGGAGGGTGGGTTTGAGTCGAGTAGGAATTTCGGTCTTTATAAGCCCATTTAGTCGGTCTTTATAAGCCATGTCCAAAAAAAATGCTGCAATAAAAATTAACTAAAAAATAATTCAACAAAAAAAATTGAAGTATACGTTTCTTCAATTTATTTTACAGGTAATGTTATTTAGTCAAAACTACGAAATTAGAATATCTTCGAGTGTAATTTATCATTTTAATATATTAGAACAAAATTAATTTAATAATTAGTCTTTTATGAAATTTAAACATATAGTTTTATTCAAATAAAAGTCTTTGAGATATTTTGCATGTTTTCATACAAGATGAAATTGAAAGGTAGAAAAGTATTAATGTATATATATTTTTTTCATTTTCTATGATTATTCTAAAACAAATTAAATGAAATTGAAAGGTAGAAAAGTATTAATATGCATTCTAACTCTAAAAAAATTATTTATTGAGTTAATTGTGAATCGAAATGTTAGAAATATGAAACAAAAAGATTACGTTTTGAATAAAAGAGGGTACCATAATATTTACTTGTTAAATATTTATAGTTGTATTCATTGAATGGATAAAATTAAATATGCTTAAAACTCTGTCTAAACCGTGCATAAATGCTTGAAGTACAAACACAAAAAATAAAAGTCAATTAAGTTGCATTTTGACACGAGAAGCACTAAGAATCAGATTAATTTTAAGTAATTAAGATTTGCATGTGTTGAAATATATATAATTTCTAAATAGTTAATGGAATCAAAGCACTAGGTAGCATACCCACTAATTACATGTCTCGATAAATATTATTATCTATTTTGTTTTTTTACGTTTTTTTCTTTAGGGAATTTGGTTTATAATGGTATTCTTAGGTAATCTTGTCGGAGGCATATATAGTCCAATACTAATTAAATTACTTTTAAAGTCTATTGACTCTAACTATGCCCCAAAAGTTCATAGAAAATAGACTGTCCATGAATTAAAAAGATCATCTGATCTAACATTAGACACTAATAGTGTGTGTGTATATTTATACACACAGTAAACATCCTTTTCCCCATAGCACTGAACTCAAACCTAAATTAAGCTCATTCTAGAGAAACTTGGTTTAATAACTTTGTGGAATTTAAAAGTACTTTGACATTATTGGAGTATCAACAGAGCAGGTATAGACATTGGACTTAAATTTTCCAAAACGGTAATGTTAGGACAATAAACTAAAATGAGGGTTACCTTACTCATAGTCACTATTACGGTGATATTATTTATACTTATTTTATCCAAGTTAACTAAAACCATTCTCAGCAAAAATGTGTGTATCACACACACATCTTCTGCCCCAGCCCAACCTAGTATCATCTTCTTCTTCTTCTTTTTCATTTTCCTTCGTCGTCGTCGTCATCAGCATTATCATCATCCGTTTTTCCTATAAATATCTATTCATTTTTTCTATAAATTCATGTTTGGTTGGCAAAATTGTTTAGTCACCTATAATTATTGTTAAATCATAAGTTTCAATATATGTGAGTTCCACCATCATAATTTAAGAGAACTACTATATGAAGCCTGAATACCAAAGGCGACTGCGAGGCGGGAGTAAGCCATCAATATGATAAACTATTAAAAATGTCACTAGATATAGGACACATCTAAAATGTTCCAAGCCAAAAAAGTAACATTACTATATTAATGTTCCAACAAATGTGTACCACTAGATTAAATATGACAAATGATCCAATGGCTAATTTTTCAAATGTTTATTTTATATAATGCTAGGAAATGGTAGAGCATATATACACATATGATTGTACATTAAAATGATTTTAAAATTGAAAATAGTAAAGATATAAAATGACAAAGTTGCACCTTAATAACTTTTCTTTAAGGACATAACAGGAAATATGTTTATTTATAAATTATAAATATTAATGGATTGTTTTGTTTTGTTCGGTTTTATTAATAGATTATTTTTAAAAGAAAGAAATGAGTTACTCTTTTTATATTTGTATAAATATTAATGGATTATTTTCAAAAGAAAAAATGAGTTATTATTTTTATTTTTATATATAAATTTTTATTACATACATATATTTAAAAATATAAAATTATAAAATTAAGAGTGACATTGAATTATTTTTATTCTTAAAAAATACATGAAAATTTTAAAATCACATGAAATTAATATTGCCAATTCAAGTTTCAATTTTGTATCGAAACTGAGAAAAAATTTTTGGAAAGAATATGTATCTAAAAAAATTTGATAAAAATTAAAATTTTCTTTCACACAAGATGAATTTTTGTAAATATAATTTTATGCAAAAATAAATATATTGTTAGGATTTACTTTTAAAGAAATAAAAAACTAAAATAAAATTAAATAAATAAAATGATAGCATTGTAAAATTTTAATAATGAAAAATATTAAGAGTAAATAATAAATAAATGTAGTTTTTGGACGAAGAAAATTAGTAATATTGTTTAATTTATTATTATTGTTATTTGTCAAATTTAATTAAATTTACTTTATTATAAACCAAAGCTTCAATGACACTATTGTGATTTTAACAGATGAATGGAAGAATATGGTCTTTATTTCAAGAAAACATATTTTATTATTTTATATTTTACTTGGAACATTACAAGTTCTAGGTTATCACTGGAACATTATAGACGCATCCCTAAATAGATTGAGTTTATTTGGGATGGTTTTCGAGTGAAATATTTATTGATGCTTATACCGTCTTGTAGCCGTTTGTAAGAGTTGGCACCAAGAGGCGTTACCACAAGTTTATTGAAAAAAAATTTTAAATAAATAAAATAAAAGTGATATTTATCAAAATACATTATTTTAAAGATATTTACCAAAATGTATCGTATTAGCAGTATCGGTCCGGATCGATATTGGGTTATTTTCAATACCGATCCAAATTGATACTGGATCTATTTTTTTAAAAAAATTTCAACCAATACCGATCTAGATCGATACTGAAAATAACGTAATACCGGTCCGCATCGACAGTGACTAAACAAATTAAAGTGATAAAAGGTGTGCCCGTGTGTGTCGGGAATGAGACATTATGAATATATAAAGAAGGGCATTCCACTCTTGCTAATGAAATTCCATTTCTCAACGGCGTAATTATGAATAAAAGGAACAGGAAAAAAAATTTTAATTAAATAAAATAAAAGTGACATTTTTCATTATATATAGCACTAAAGAATACTAATTATGAAAGATAAAAATATCATATTTCAAATAAAGAAATAGGATTGTAATTTTAATGTTTATTAGTACAACATTTTTAATTAAAAAATGGTAATTTAAATTTCCATTAAATTTGATAATAAGCAAAAAAATAAATAAATAGATGAATTTGTATTATATATAGCATGGTAATTCAAATAAAAACATTTTTCATTACTAAATATATAAATAATTAAATAATTAATAATAAATTTAAAAAGAAAAGAAAAAAAAATTGATTGATTGATTGAATTAGATGGAGCAGTTGATGTTTATGGAAGGGTTGAAAACTTGAAATTGAATTCCACATTCGAAATTTTCATTTTTTTTAAATCACGCATTCACCTTTTTAACACCTTTTGTCACGCAGTTGATGTTGATGGAAGGGTTGTCACTTTAATTCTGGGTTATTTTCAGTATCGGTCCAGATCGGTATTGGTTGAAAAATTTTTTAAAAAATAGGCTCAATATCGATCTAGATCGGTATTGAAAATAACCCAATATCGATCTAAATCGATACTGCTAATATGATGCATTTTGATAAATATTTCTAGAACAATGTATTTTGATAAATATCATTTTTATTTTATTTATTTAAATTTTTTTTTCCAAGTTTATTTGGTTAATATGATTTTTAAAATTGAAAATTTGGCGCCATGGATATATTTAACAATAGTGCAACCATCAATAAAATGTCGATAATATGCATTTAAAGAAATGTCTCAATTTGTGACGTCAACAATAACGATTACCAACGGCTAACAGAAGGTCAAATTTAAAACAATGAAATTTTCTTTTGCTTCCCACATTTCAACTTTTCAAGCTCTATCCATACTGACAATTCCCCCTTTCTGTCTTCTCTCTTCTTTGAGTTTTGTTCACAATTTCGTCACCATCGTTGTGCAAGAGAGGGTAGGTTTTTGAGTTCGATAAGGTCTCCTGCACCCTACTCCGCGATTATGTCATAAGAAGGATTCTTCTAACACTATTGGTCAGCAGGTTCTTTTGTTGAATAGGGAGTTTAAATACGAACAGGACTTCGAGACTTGGCGACAGTGGTATGAGTCTAGTGTTTTTTGACTGTAGAGGACTATTATTGAGACGTAGTCAAGGGAATTCAACTAGGCCTCACAATGGGTAGGGTAGGATAGGGTTTAGTCTCAACCCTACTCGCGGGTTCAGAATTTTCCAACCCTAACCCTACTCGCACTCAACCCGCGGGTATCCAACTCTATCTGCGGGTTGTGACTAATGAGAGGTTTAATTTAGAAATTAGGATTGTAAAATTTTATGTTATACATGTAAGTAAATGGAAGAAATTTTTACATATTCAAGCTATAAAAACTAGAAATTGAAGTGATAGTTGGATGGTTAAGATTCTTTTATATAACTAAGAGATCATGTCTTCTATCTCCAATATTAACATTTTTTAAGAAATTATGTATTATATATGGGGTGCGGGTTGGGCGGGTAGAGTTGAGGCTAAACCCTAACCCTACCCTACCCGCAAGCCAACATGCTCCGCACTCAACCCGCTCCGCTGCGGGTAGGATTGGCAACTCGATCCGAACGAGTTTGATAGGGTTGGATATCCGCAGATAGAATTAGTATTTCCACCCCTAAATTCAACTATGTACACACATCTATGAATACATTCATAAATTTTTACATTTAATAAGTCTAAGTACCAAGCACAGGAATAACGAATTTTAGTACAGAAATTTTGAAAACATAAATAATGAAGTTTAGCATGGAAAATTTGAATAAAAAAAAAAACAAGAATTGTTTTATTAAATGAATGCATAGATTATATTTGTACATGTAGCATTACCCTTACCCTGTATTTATTTTAAAATTTATCCACGGTATCATTTCAATTTATTATTTATTTCCAATCGACAACCAACATTATCAACATTTATAATAATTACCAACAATAGATTTTGTCAAGCCTTTTAATCGTTCGCTTTGACCGTGGATAAAAATAGTTCGTGGCGGTCTAAGGCTGTCAGTAATGATAGAATTTCTTGAAGGAATGATAGTGCACTTACTTTTTCCTTTATCAATGTTTGATGGCTTTTAGGGTAGTCCCTAGAAATTTTACGAATCAATAGTCCTTTTTAAAATTTTTAAGTTGTAAAAATATTTGGATCATTGAAAGTCCATAAATTTTAAATAAAAATAATTATATAAATAAATTATGTGAATCATAAAGCAATCAATGAGGTATTCAACAAGGACAGATAAATTAATTCTTCTCGAAAATATATAAACATATTAATTTTGAGTTTTAAAATATATTTCTAATAATGGGATAAGTATGATTTTGATCTCAAAGGTTTCACTGAAAAATCAATTTGGTCATAAATATTTTTTTGGTAAAAAATTAGCCACAGACGTTCTCACTTTTGTCAAAATGAACAAATTTATCGATTTGCCCTTTGGTAGTTAATTATTAGTTAATAAATAAAAAAGATTATTTATTAAATAAAAGGGGTCTTCCGCAACATATAGCATATCAAAAAGGGAGAGAAGAGATAATTCTCAGACCCTAATTTGTCGGCAGATGACTAGAGTTTCGTTGCTGACGCCGTCCACTATCCAGTGGCTTCCCAGAGTTCGAGGTCTTCACGGAGTCAGTCAAGCTCGTCGTCATTTTTCGCAATTAGGCGTTTGATCATACACCCATCGCTCTTTCACTCTCTTTTTTTTTCTATTTTGTTTGGTGAATATGTCGTTTTGGATTCACGGGAATGAGGGGTGTGTATCATAGGAAAAGGGGCAAAATTATCCAAAAAAGCATTTTTAAAAAAAAAACATACAACATTTTTTACTAATCTTTTATCAAGAAACACGTTTAGGACCAAATTGATTTTTCAGTGAAATCTTTGTGACTATTTTTTCTATAATAATAATAATAATAACAACAACAAGAATAATAAGCTCGAATATATTGTGACAAACTGATAATAATTAATTTTTGTTTTGGTGTAATTGTAATAATAAACTTTCTCCGGTAACAACAACAACAACAACAACAACAACAACAATAATAATAATAATAATAATAATAATAATAATAATAATAATAATACACGAACATACTACTTAATAATAATAACAATTATAATACTACAAGAACATACTTATACTGGTATAATGATAATGAAAATGGCCAAAAAAAAATATAATGAATAATCATAATAATAAAATAAATAAATAAATTGAAAACTATTTTTATGAAAAATATTTTTTGATTTAATATAATAGATATAAGTATCAAACAGGACCGAAATCCGCCGGCCGACCCACTTAACTCGCCAAAAAAAGCGGGCCGAGTTAAGATGTCAAGACTATGACAACAAGTAAATCCGCCTAGTTTGCTGGTTTCGATGTGGCGAGGTGGGTTAGCCACCAGCCTCTTTTCGCATTTTTTTGGAAAAGTAAGAAAATAATTAGTTAATTAGTAAAAAATATTATAAGTTATTGAAAATGTTTGTGAAATTATATTTAGAAAATAATGTTTAATTAGATGTTTTATAATATTCAATTAAATATTATAAGTTATTGAAATGCTTGTGAAATTACATTTTTTTTCTTTATATGTATAATCATTTTTCTTTTAGAGAAAATGGCGGGCTAGCCATTAGGCAGGGCGAGGCAGGCATTTGGCTGGACGTGAGAGGGGGGTTGGCCTGCTTATCAATTGTCATACACTAATGTAATCAATAGACCATAAAATTTTTACTTTTTAATTTTTATACATAAATTTAAATTTAATTATTTTTATAAAATTATTAAAATATTTAGTGTAACCTTTAATATTAAATTCAAATTTCTAATTTTAAATGAAAGTAAATTTTTAGACAACATTAACACTAAAAAATATTTTTGTCTTTTTAATTAAACTTTAAATGGTTAATAGTTCCATAAACAATTAAAAATAAACTATGTTGTTTAATTCATACAGTGAATCAAAATTAAATTCGAAAACTAAAATTATTTGAATTTATTATTAATTACAAAAAATTAAATTTAATTTATAGGAATATAAAATTACCTCTTTTCAATTAGGAATCAAGATAATTAAAACTTTATTTGATTCTGGTCATGCATTTCAATTCTCTTAGTTATTTTTTCTACAAAATTTGATTTAAAATATGACTTTTTTGCTTTTAGTTTTGAAAAAATTGGTCTGAACTTTGTTTCTGAATAAACTCATGATGCATGTGCATTTTTAATGATTTTAGACACTAGTTTCTTGTGTTTTAAGTAAAGATTTAATCTAATTAATCAACTAAACTCACAATAATCTTTATTATACATAACTTTGAGTATCTGGTTGATCGTTTGTAGGAATTGAAAGAAAACACAAGAAGAAAAGGAGGAAGCTTGAAGATGAATAAATCAAGACCCTGGAGCAATACTTGAACCACATCTAGACGTTGGCTTTCACCACTCACCATGATTAAGCGTGGTTGGCATGCTCGCTCGGGTGGGGAGCTTTCGTTGTTGTAGTTGAAAGCACTTTATCCCTCGCAGGCGGTGTCAGAACGTTTTAAAAAGTGTCACAGAGGTGCAACCAATATACCGAGTATGGGACTCGGGTCGTTCTGCTCAAGAAGTGAAAGGGAAAGTTTATTTTTTATTAGAGTTTGGTTGCAGTTGAATGTGTTTGAAATTTCAGTTTGAAAGCAGTTAAAAGCAGTAAACAACAATGAAATTAAATGAGTGCCCCGGTCGTGGGTTGAAATATTGTGCATCCCTATGATCACTGCTACGTCCCAGATCGATTCACTACTACATTGCCTCTCTGTAGCGACGGCCAATAGCGACGGCTCACGGATGCGGAGGTTACCGACGGCTCGGACGTCGTTAAAATGAAAAAGCCGTCGCTAAAATTCATTCGAAATCGAAGGAAATCGGGGGCGCAGATTAGCGACGGCCAGACAGTTGACAGGCCGTCGCTAGGCACTCCCGCCTTTTGGCGCATTGACGTTATAGCTTTGCTGACGGCTGAGCCGTCGAAAGAATTAACAAATTCAACGACGCCTAAGCCGTCGCTAAAATTAAAACTAAAAATTGGATTTTCATTAATGCTTATCGACGCCTCAGCCGACGCTAAAATTATTATTATTAGAGACGGCTTTGGAGTCGTTAATATTATCGACGACTTGGGTGTCGATAGTAATTATTAAAACGTGTTAATTGCTTATCAATGGCTTGGGCGTCGATTACTGAAAATGATTTTGAATTCCATTAACGCACCTTTTTCACCTTAGCGACGGCTAAGCCGTCCTTACGCCGTCGATACTACCGATTAATGAAACGCTGCGTTTCACTAGCGTCCCTATTTCTAGTTTTCGACGGCTTGGCCGTCGCAAACGTTGTTGCCCTAAATTAAAAGAGGCAGACACCCCTTCTTCCTTGGCAGAACCATTGCTGCCTCTCTCTTTTCACTCTCTCCACTCTCTCTCTCCTTCTTCCCTTCTCTCCTCCGTTTCTCCCTCATCTCCCGTCCAAATCCAATGCCGCCACCGCCGTTCAATTCGTGACACGGAGCCGATCATTTTAATCGGCGCACTTTGGCCCCTCTTGCTCCGACGTGCCGTCTCCGTTGTCACCGCCGCCACTGTGCTCGCCGCCCTTCGCCGCTGCCGCCATTGACGTCTCCCTCCGTTGCCGCCGCCACCGTCGTTCTCATTCCTTCCTTCACTGTGATTCAGTAACATTTTTTTTCCTTTTTTTTTCTGATTATATTTTTTATTTGCTAATAGGTTGAGGAAAAAAAAGTGAAAATATTCTTGAAAAAAGTAATGTTACTGTAATGTGTAATATTTTCCCTTCAAAGATAACATTAGCATCAAATTATTAACAACAATGTGTAGTATAAATCTGTAATGTTTAGTATTGTCTTTAAATTTTATTTTGATGAACTTCAATGTAATTATAAATCTGTAATGTTTAGTATTCTGTTATGTTTTTTATTTAAAAAAATATGCTTCTTCAACTTGGTGCTTGAATGAACTTGGAAAAGTAATTGAAGAACTTTATGAACTTTGTGAACTTTGTTCTTGAATGTATATGTATATATATATTTGCTGCGTTGTTATGAACTTTGAGTGTTTTTAGGGAATAGAATGATGTACTGAATTACTTAATTTGATTTATACAAATTGATTTCAGGTTTGTGTGGCTGACATTATTGTTGG
>JASCZI010272240.1:23468-34081 GCA_036250425.1 Stylosanthes scabra
CTCTTTCCAAGAATCTTGTTGATTATCATAGATTTGAATCAAGATATGTGTATTATCTCTTTTCTTGTTTGATTAGTCAAGAGATTGATGATTGATTAGGATAAAGAGAAACTAGATCACTAAGAGATTAGGATTTGGTTATATTAGGATTCATGGTGAATTAGTAATAGCTTGTAGAAAAAGAAAAGAAAAATTGGATTAGGAAGTTAGTTTGTGAACATCTCCAATTCCTTGATCTTGCTCTCTACATTTGCGTCTTTCATTAGTTCTTATTATTGATATATCTTTAGTAGTTGTTTGTTGAATAAAGATTGCGTTTCTTGAATGTTCTTTAGTGTTACACTGATCTTTATTGCTTTCTTTGTTAGTTTAGCATTAATCTTTGATTAATCACTTGGATCTAATTGAATAACCGAATTAAATATATTGATTAATCCATTTTTCCTCGTGGGAATGATTACCCACTCACCGTGGTATTACTTGGGATCCGATACACTTGTCGGAGTGTTACGAATCAAAAGAATTCATCGCACCACATATCATACATGGTGATCAAGCATGCATATCAATGAATATTGAGCAATAAAATCAAGCACCACTTAGCACATTGTTAGATAAATATTACTAAGCACAGGCACAAATCATGAATCAACCTCATGCATACTAACAATGTATTAAGCTTTCAATGGTCAATTTAACTTGGTTTTGATCCCAATTTAAGTTCAAAAAACATACCCATAATGAGATAAATCCACTTAGGTAAAGATTGGATCACAAACAAAATTAAATATCCATTGAGGATTTTTATCGAACACTTGGCGTGCAGTTTTTTTTTTGAAAGGCATGGTTTTAATGAATAACCGAGTGTTCTAATCCCAATCTCATGCGAATAAGCTCAACAACAATTAATTACTCAACAATGATCAACAAATATCATAACAAGGGTCATCTAATCCTAATTCTAAACAAATCCTAATTCTAAACAATAAAAAGAGTAGGGACTGGAAGATGTTGCCATGGTGGGGTGTCTCCCACCTAACACTTTTGTTTATTGTCCTTCAAGTTAGACATTGTTGCTTGCTTATCATGGTGGCTTGTGCTTGAACTCATCCTTAAATCCCCACCAATGCTTGAACTTTGTAGGCCCTAGGGGATCCCAATTTATATTCAATAAGCCTCGAAAAGCTCCAATGCAAGCAATGACTTCCCAAAAGTGCTGATTCATGAAGTTTTTTCTAGGATCCCAAAATCTATTTGTCAACCCATTGTTTTGTGAATTTACAAGCTTCTCTTGAAATTGCCAAGGTGCCAAATGCTTCATCATGCTCAATGCTCTAATCTTGGCTCTGTTGTTGTGAAGCTTGTGAAGATGTCCACTATAGGCTTTGAATTCTGATTTCCCACAAGTAATGAACCTATATTCATCCAACACCAAGGAATCCATTCCCTTTGTGTCCAACACCCCGCAAAGAGCTCTAAGCTGACCATCTCTCTCCAACAAACCATAGTGTTGTGGGCCAATGAAATTCAAGTCAGAGAGATTTACCCACTTGAAATGTGATTTGGATGGTAACTCGGGAGGGGTTGCTTCAGATGAAGAAGAATAAACAATCTCCATCCCCTTTGTCTCTTTATCTTCATTTTCCACCTCTTGATCAACATCTTCTGCCTCTTGATCTTCATTTTCCTCTTCAACCTCTTCTAAGCATTCATTCACCTCTTCATGATTGAGACTTTCAACATCCTCTTCATGTAGCAATGTGTCCTCCCTTCCTTCTTGGTTGGTGCATAAAAACAAAGTATTAATACATCTCCTTGGATTTGACAGTGGTTGAGAGGGGAGGTCTCCAGAGTTTAAAGGTTCGGAGGCGATTGAGGAGTTGTTGAAGTTACTATTTGCGGATTGGATAACAAAACGAATCACACTCAGTTGTAAGGTGGTTACTTGATCGTCGATTTGTTTTTGTGCTTCCATAAACTCTTTTCTTTCCTTGCATAATAGCTGAAGAGATTCTTCGATGCCATTTTGAGAAGGTGGGTATGGTGGTGGAGGATCTTCATATCCATAATATGCATCACCGTATCCATTGGATTGGTATGCGTCGTATCGAGGAGTATGGTGTTGGTAGGGTGGAGGATTCCATGGAGTGTATCCTTGATTGTACAAGTAGACTTTGTCCATCACTTGCTTACTGAAGCCTTGGTGAACATTGATGATCGAGACATTCCCTGTTTCACTCAGAAAATTCCCAGCACAAATAAAGCAACAAAGAAACAACTATTCTAAAAATAAAACAAACAAACTATTTACAATATTGAAATATTCACAGACAACCGAAAACAAACGCACATTTTCAACCCCGAGACCAGTCCGGAAAAGCGGAGTTTCGTTGCAGATAGCTCCGAACCAATGTCAAGGGAACCGTGCCAAATTTAGTTAAAAAGGTATCACAGAGATGCAACCAAGTTTGTAAATACCGAGCACTGGACTCGGGTCGTTCTCCCTTGGAAGCAGAAACAGAGGTTTATTTTCGATTGAGAAAATATCGGGGTTGGTTGCGATTGTTTGTTGAGAGCAGAGCGTAAGAAAACAGATTAGAAATAGCAGTGGATTAAAGAGTGCTCGGCCATGGGTTGAAATACTGTACATCCCTATCATCACTACCGATCCCAGATTGGATGGACTGTCACTTAAAGGAAACTAACCACCACAGGGTGGCGAAGTTAACCCCTATCCGAATGTCCTATGCATACACAACAGCGGGGGACCTAGGTCTTACAACAGAACTCAAGTAAATCCTGCGTCACCAGGAAGAACTCACCAGTAGTGCAACTTGCACCGAATTGAGCCTGTATCATAAAGGTCCCCATGCTATTGGCAGGGGCGTAGCGTTAACGGCATAGAAATTAACTCCGTTCCTCCCATTCGTTGCCCTTAGGGATCGGCAGCTAAGGTCATCCGCACATTTCAACCCATAGCCGAGTCACTATGGTCACTACTCGCTATGGACGGAAATCATAGTTGCGGAAATTAAACAACAGTATAACGGCAAGACATAATGGAAAAATAATAGAAAATAAATGGACAGAGTAACGGAATTAAAATTAAATAATTCGGAATTAAAATCGGCAGAGTAACAGTATATAAAATAGATAATAAGAATAGTAAAATGTTTGGCTAGTGAAATGGACAAAAACTAATGGAACCCTAAACTAAACTAAACTAGAGAAATGGTGTTTTGGGCTCCCCTCAAAATGGGTGTGGTCTCCTCTATTTATAGGCACAAATCTGGCCACTGGTGCGTACGCATATGGTCCGGTTCCAGCTTGGATGTGACGCCCAAGTCATGGCAATGCGTACGCATAGGCTCTTTTGGTGCGTACGCATAGGCTCTGGATTTGGCCTCCAAGCTTTTCTTTTCGATCTTCTCGTTCCTCTCACCCTTTTTAGCCACTTCCATTCCGAACTTTGCCTGTTAAAGCCTGAAACACTTGAACACACACATCAAGGCATCGTACAGAGCGGGAAACAGTTTAAAATACAGTAAAATTTGGCTAAAATAGCAGATAATTACATTTATAGCCCTAAGGAACGATTAAACGCAAACATGCTTGTTTTTCATGTATTTAAGTGGTGAGAGGTTGACAATTAGTCAATTTATGATATGAAATAATCCATCGAAAAGGGGTTTGTCAATCCCGCACCGCCACCCATGCCGCCGCTTCCGCATCTTCTTCTTCTTATCGCCGCGGCCACTGCCGCCGCTTCTTTTTTTTCATGCGTCCTTGTGGTGGCACTTGTGGTGATGGTGGTGGTTGTGGTGAGGTTACGAATGACAATTTTATTCTGTTTGGATGATAATTTTTTAGTTTCGGATGATAACTCTTTTTAAATGTCGATGTGTTGTTGAGAGTTGCGGTTGGTGGTTGTTTAGGGTTAGGTGGCGGCGGTGGTGGTGAGGTTAGGCGGCTGCAGTTGGTGGTGGTAGTGGTGGTGACGGTAAATGAGTTACAAATGATAACTTGTATAATCCGAACACCTTTTATTCTGTTTAGATGATAACTTTTTTTAATTTCTGATGATAACTTCTTCTAATTTTGGATGATAAGTTCTACTTGAACTTATTGGCTCCCTAATGTTTGTTCCGTAATACTGTTTCATAATAAATAAATAAAAAGTACTTTTATATTCTTGTACCCAAATATAATAAATTAATATATCAAAACGTATTTTAATGAGTTAGGGATAATAACTTGTATAATCTGTAGGTGATCACTTTTATTCTGTTTAGATGATAATTTTTTTTAAAATTTTGGATGATAACTTACTCTAATTTTAGATCATAACTTCTAATGAACTTATTGACTTCCTATTGTTGGTCCTAAATACACAAAAAGAACTTTTATATTCTTGTACCCAAATAAAATAAATTGTTATATCTAACAATTTAAGTGCCTCCAAGTGGTTTCGATGATAGTGGTTTTGGTTGTGTTTTTAAATACTCTGCTAGAAATTGGATTAAAGAACCAACTTGGGTTGATCTAGTGGCCAGCTCACTAGTTCGCTTAAGCAAGTTGATGCATGAGCATCATTAGAAGGATTTCTCATGAGTTACTTGATTTCTAATAAAGAAATAACCTCTTTTAAAAACAATCTCATTCCTTTTTTATATCAAAAGGCTTGATTAGTTAATTGTTATGATTTACAGGGAATAGAAGAAAGAGAAAGAGAATTGAAGAAGAAATGAAAGAAAATCAAAGAAGAACAAGAGGAGGAAGAATTGAAGAGAGTTTGATCACTAGCAAACTCAACACTTAGAAGAATTTTTGAAGAATTCACAAACGAGTTCCAAGAGGCATCAAACAAGAAGGGCGTGTAGCATTTGAATGCTACACGCCACAAGACTTCAAAAAAATTTAAGTTCCTAGAAGCAAAATAGGCATGGGCATGTAGCATTTCATCACCAAATGCTACACGCCATGCCCAAATGCTACACGCCACTCATTTTGGGGAGCTACTGGAACTTTAATTTTATGAATTAAATTGTTGGCTTTTGGTGGGAAATTTTGGATTTAATTTAGGGACAATTCAATTTGATTTTGGCAAAGCGGGAAAAGTTTAAATCAAGGGCAATGATGTAAATTGATAAGAGATCTTTTGAAGATTAGATAGAGATTAGATTGGTTAATTAGATTTAGATTAAGATTAGATTGATTTTTCTATTTTATCTTTTTTTAGTGATTATAAATAGGGACTCAACCATTAGGGTTGAGTACTTTTACTTCCCGTAGAATTTATTTTTGTGATCTTAGAATTATGAGTAGCTAAACTTTTAATGTTGAGGATAAGGAGCTCTGTTCATCCCGGCATAGCTTATTAATTCAAGTTTTCGATTTTCTTCAATTACAAGTTTTGGTCAGATTCAAGGTTTAAGGTTTTCGGTTCTTCATTACAGAATTAGGATTACTGAGAGGTATACTTCTTCTATGTGTTTTGATTATTTGATTTGAGAGAATTTAAGTAATCATAACAAAGATTGAAAACTTAATCCTCATGATTTATCAATTGAACTAGAGATAGGAATTTGATAAATGTGCAACACCTTATTCTGTTAATTCTCAATTGGTTTAGAACTAGCTTGAGTACGAGACATATAACTTGACCTAGGATCACTTTTGAGTTTTAATAAGAATTAAATCAGAATCTATGCTTAACCTCTTTTCTTAATTGATTAGTCAAAAGATTGATAATTGGTTAAGTTTAGAGAAATTAAATCCCTAAGAGATTAGGGTTTAGTTAAATAGGATTCGTTGGGAATTGATCATACTCGTTAAAGAAGAAATTGAATTCAAGAATTAATAGCTTAGGGTAAAATATCTCCAAGTCCTTAACTCACTTCATCACTGTTTTCTTAAATCTTATTTTGATATTCTTCAAGTTCAGGTTATTGCTAGTAATTGTTCATTGGTTTGTTTTTGCAATTGGATTCCAACTTCTCTGTTTTAGTGACTTTGTCTAATCAAAAGGGTTAATTAATCATTATTATTTGATCCGTCAATCCTCGTGGGAACGATACCCACTCACCGTGGTATTACTTGGTACGATTCGGTATACTTGCCGAGTTTAGGATTGTAAAATCCGCATCACAAGTGTCGGGGGTTCGAAACCCGCCTTGTGCATGCAGCAACCCATTGGTCAACAGCACCCTTAAATGGAGCTCAGATCTGCAACGGATTAGTCCTCGGGTTGTCGTGTTGGGGATACCATGGGCAACCAAAAAAAAAATAAATTGTATTAAAGGATGTATGAGAATTATTCCAATCACTCGTGTTCATAGTGGTGAGCCTTTTGGTATGTGGCGCGGTTTACTCCTTTCTTGGGACAACGAATACAGGGAAATAATTTGAAACTGATAACTTAAATGCTTTCCATTTGTCTAACCTTCTTTAGATGGTGAGAATGCTACTATGTACTAATAGATCCTAATAAGATATGATATGCTAACTTGGGACAAGTTCTGCTAACTCCGTAGCTGATTCTATGGCTAAATTTGCTGTTGTTAACTCTATTTATCAGGTAGAATGGTTGCAACCCATGGATAGTCCTTGTTGAAGGATGGAGAGAATTTTTCTCAAATAAAATAAAAGAATTTATTATTTTCCAAAACAAATCTTTATGTGTTTAATTACTCAGATCCAACTTTTTTTTGTCTTGGATGCAGTTCGCCTAGATAGTTCGCGTAGTATTTAGGCGAACTACAGCCAACTTATAATATCCTAGTTTTAATAACGTAGAGTAATTATAATCGAGAAGGTAATTAGAGTGGAAACACGTACACCTAACGTTAAGGTTTGACCCAACGTGTGCCAAACGGAGTGAAAGGATGAAAACACCCTTAATCACTCATAAACAAAAACACACCAACACAACACACTCACACTCACTCACTCACTCTTCCACAAACACACTCACACGTCTCTCTCTCTCACTCAAACACCACCAACACTCACCATTCTTTCCACCGCCATTCTCTCACCGGAGCTCCGATCGCCGCTCCGTCGGCGGCTACACGAAGCTCTCATCGTCCTATTCACGTACATACCACTTGTGAAGGTAAGAACTTGAGTTTTCCTTGCTCAATTTTCTTCTACTCTACTTCAAACCTTAGGTTTCAAGAATGAACCTTGATTCTTGGAGAATGGTTGTTATAGGAGTTCATAGGAGCAAGAGAGGGCAAGAAATCAACAATTGCGCTAGTGAGTTAGCTAGATACCAAGGGATTCAAGCTAGGGCTGGAGTTGTGGTGAATTCCGGTGTTAGGAAGTGGGATTCAAGTGCCTACAAGAGGTACGGAGTAGGATTCCTTAGTTTAGCACATAAAATTGCATGAAAACGTAGAATTGATGCTTCACTATGTGAATTGTTGATATAACATGCTATACTTGTGTTTATATGTTTGCATGAGTTGAATGGGTGTGAATGTGATGGATTATGGTGTGATTGATTGAGATATTATGATGAAATGTGGGTTAGGAAGTGGAAATAATGTTTTGGAAAGCTTAGATTTTGAATTGTGAACTTGAGGTTTTTGCCAAAGTGGGCGAAAAGGGATGGTTTCAAAAGGGTGAGTTTGAAGTAGAAGTTTCAAAGATTTTGATTTCTAAAACTGGGCAATTTTTTCTGTTTTTCTGTTGTTTTTGCTACGTCTGAATCGATTCTCCCCACCTAGGAATCGATTCTGATGACTCGAAAATTTGAAGATATGAATTCTTAGCCTTGCGAATCGAATTTGTTCCTGACCGAATCGATTCACAAGTGTCCAGAGAGCAAATGATTGTTTTCAAAGCTATTCGAATCGATTCTGTCGAAGCTAGAGTCGACTCGAAGTTTAAGAAGTCTCAAGAAAATTCTTCCAAGTGTAAAGAGTCGATTCTGATGAGGTTAGAATCGATTCATTTGAAGGCAGAGACGAAATGCACTTTCTAAAATCTATTCGAATCGATTCTGAGTGTTCTGGAGTCGATTCAATTCCAACTGAATCTCATTTTCAAATATCACTAAGTGTTGAGAATCGACTCTGGTGAGCATGGAATCGATTCTAATTCCATTTCAAACGATTACCAAGATTTTGTAAGAGGGTAGAGTCGATTCCAAGACTCCTCGAATCGATTCATCATCCTCCAGAGGCGAATGCTCTCTACCCTGGCCATAGCGAATCGGTTCTCTCCATCCTAGAATCGATTCGGGCCTTCGAAAATCAAATAGAAGTATTTCAAATGTTTTATTAATGAATTCTAAGGTCGAGTTCCACTTCCTAGAGTTCCATATGTGCCCATTTAATGGAAGAATGTCCCTTGAGTGACATTACGTGAGTCGAAGTGACAAGGGGGCCTACGGGCCGACGACCCGGCTTACGACAATAACGGACTCTCGGACATAGTAAGTGACACGGGCTAATGTCTCGGCTTACAATATATATATGTATGTGAATGAAAAAAAAAAAAGAAAAGAAAACCCCAGATGTAGAATGAATAAAGAAATGAAAAGGGCATCGAGCGAGGTATCTTCGGGGAAGTACGTTCGAGAGTGATCCGGGACTAGTATTGGATCGGTCAGGTTGGCTAAGATAACCAACCGGGTGAGCTCATCAAGCCATAGGATCAGGCATTTCTCATATGCATTTGTATGATTGTTTGGATTGTCTTGTTTGACTGTGCCTAATTAAATAATAAACTGCTTTGTGACATTAACTGTATTATTTGTCTATACCTTGTATCTGTTTGTGACTTGTTGTTACTACATGGTCAATGTGGCATTGTCTATGCGGTTCAGGTAAGGTTATGTATTAGACTCTGGGGGCTTATTCCGTATTGGGAACCCGATAGTTTGGGTTCTCACTCCGTGTGTTTCTGTGATTTCAGATGCAGGTCTCAGTGCTCGTTAAAGAGCGGTTCACTTATGGTGGTGCTAGTGGTGAAAGCCGGCTATTTTGTATTTTGAGTTCGGACGTAGTTTGGCTTGTTTGTATTATTTTGTATTTTGTGCAAAACTCTGTATCTTCGGTGAATACCGAAGGAAGCTTATTGACATCTGTATCTACACTATGAGGTACTATGTAACATAGTAGTATGACAATGGTCGGTGAATACACTTCGCCCGTGACCTCATGTATTTATTATAATCATATTCTTAATTCTTGCGCCATGTCTCACGAATTCTCACGCCTTCGCGCTTAATCCTTGACAATTTAGTTGGCTCCTAGTTAATATGTACCTTCCTTGAATATAACTATGGTAATATGGTTAAAAAGTGGGTCTAACAACCTACAATGACGCATGCTTAGACTTAAGCTGAGTATACGTTATTCTAGGATGTTACACAACTTATTATAAATAGCAAATTTCATAATTTTTTTAAAAATAAAATAAAGGGTAAAATATATTTTTTTTTTCCTAAAATTTTTTAAAAATTCCAAACATATCCCTAAGTTTTATTTTGTTTTAATTTTGTCCCAAAAGTTTTCGATTTGCATCAGCTTGTAACAAATGTTTCAAAAATTTTAAGACCAATTTAGCAATAATGCTTAAACAATTAGGAATTAATAGCAGAATTTGTATTTAATTTACTTGTGTTGAAGATTGTTCTTGTAAAATTGTTATCGAATTAGTTTTGCAGTTCTTGAAAAATTAACTGTTTGGGGATATGTTTATTGCAAATTGAAAATTTTTAGAATAAAAATGAAACAAAATAAAACTTAGTGATATTTTTTAGACTTTTAAAAATTTTAGGAATAAAAAATATACTTTATATTTTGTTTCATTTTAAAAAAATTTTGAAATTTGCTTTCTAAGAAAGTTGGCTGCAACTACATCCGAGACAAAAAGAAAAAGTTAGATATGAGCAACTAATGACATAAAGATTTGTTTTGGGAAATAATAAATTCTTTTATTTTATTTTAGAGAAATTCTCGATGATGGTTGTGTAATTCTAGGGATTTTTTCTTCCCTTTATAATTTTCTCAGTTACCAAAAAATCTTATCAAATTGCTTTTCTAGAAAAGAGATAGGAAGAAACATCGGTGGAGGTAGAATCAACATCAAGCAAAAGACACATAGCTTTGCTATCAATTGGACAAGAGAGGAAGAAGGCCCTTCAAGACAATAGTGGTGACTACGAGGTTTTGAGAACAAAGAGAGAGAGTGGAACGATGGTAGCAACGGGGGAGGGGGGTGGTGACTACACGAGGTTTTGAGAACAGAGAGAGAGAGGAACGATGGTAGCAACGGGGGAGGGAGGGCCACCGGGGGGAACAGGGCCACCTTATTACCCCTTGGTTCCACCACTAAATTTATGAACAATAAAAAAATCACAAACGCAAAACTAGAATCTAACAATATTTCATAGTTGGTCATACAATTCAACTACCTCATTAGTAAGAATGATGTTACAATATTAGCTACCATTAATAATACAAATATTCAACATAGGCATTAGGTTTTGATGACATGGCAAAAATTGCAACTCAGACCTCTACGTAGTCCGGGGCAAGGAAGAGGAAATGTTGCTGCATGAAGCCTGAAACTACATTTGCTCCATCCCATCAACAACACCC
>JASCZI010272241.1:22147-43977 GCA_036250425.1 Stylosanthes scabra
TAGATTTGTTGGCTCTGCGATCTTGGATGAGCCAGAGGTGGAGAATGTTTGCCACCATGGTTTGGTGGACCCTACAATCAACATGAAGGAAGCCATGAATGACATAAATAACATGTTTGGGAAGCCCATGGATTTTGTTAGGAAAAAAAGATCAAGGAAACTGGAGAAAGCGCCTGAGATCAACCAGGCAAAGGAAGTTGATGGCTTTTCAATCCTTGCTGATGATGATATGGAGCAGCAACAAGTTGCGCCTCCACCAAAATTGCCGCGAAAGTCAAAGGAATCTGAATTATATGAGCCAACTATCCACACAAAGCAAGCAATGGACGACATAAATAAGATGTTTAACATGCCATTGAATTTTTAAGAGCACGGTGATTGCTTAACAATGATTACAATTTATAAGTTGTAAGAATACATTTGATTTTTGGGAGGCACCCAAATGTGAGTTTTCTGTTGTCCTTTTAGGGGCTTTTTCTTTTCCCCAAACAGTTTCTGGTTTATACAATTGCCTGTGAATTTAGAGTTCAATGTGGGAACTGTAAATGAAACCAAAGAGTGACTGGACCAGCATTACAATTCAATTCATCAAGAAAGGTATAAAACAATTAGAGATTGAACAATTCAAGAAAATCTAACCAAGAGGAAAAAATGAAAAACA
Source organism: Stylosanthes scabra (assembly GCA_036250425.1). Classification (NCBI taxonomy): domain Eukaryota; kingdom Viridiplantae; phylum Streptophyta; class Magnoliopsida; order Fabales; family Fabaceae; genus Stylosanthes; species Stylosanthes scabra. The sequence goes on from JASCZI010272241.1 coordinate 22,809, forward strand.
GAAAACTTGATTTTGATTTTGGAGAATTTGGAAGAAAGGGAAGCCTTGAACACATCAACTTGCAAGTACATCCTAATAGTGATCCTGGGCACAGTTGGAGGGACAGAAAGCCAAGGGTCCTGCAGCATAGATAACAGCTTCATATTTGCTTCCACGCAATCTCTTGTTCTCAAATCGAAGCGAAGCCCCATTGAGACCGTAATTCAAATTTGAGAGAAGGTTGCAACTCTCAATAGGAGACCAAATAGGCTTAACATAGCAAGAGTGCAGAGGATGATCAAGTAGATAATTCTCCATCTTGAACCCTTCTAATGGTGCATATAGGTAACCATTTTTGTCTGTCTCAAAGACCTTGTAGTAGCTAACATGACCCTTATGGCTATTGCAGGTTACACTTACTTTTGATGAAGGAATTGGCTTTGCTCCAATCAAAGACCATGTTCCAAGGTGCTCACAACTTTGACAGTACACAGTGGATTCCACCACCACCTCTGTTTTCTTCTCTTTTGTTTTTGGAACACTATCATTACTAGCTTCTGTATAAGGGAATGCAACTATGAGAAGCAATATAGAAAGGATTTTGAAGTGTATGGTTGCCATATCTTGGAGGGGTGTGAAACTGTGACAGTGTAAGGACTAGAAAGAGTTGAGAGACCAGAAATGAAGATTGCATTTTCACACTGGTATATGTTTATATATATATAGTTGATGTCTTGATGATCATTGATGATGTAGACCAACGTGCCCTGCACTTTCAAGGGGTTTTAAATTTAAAAATATTATACTAAGGATTTTAGCATAACTTGAGTAATATTGCATTATTGCCATAGGAGAATAAATATTTGACTAAAAATGTTAATGTCTAATGACTTATGCTTTGGTTTTGCTTCACCTACTTGACATATATTCGACATGGTAGTAAAACATATCAAGTTTAGAAAGTGATTATTAGTTTTAAGTGATTAGTTAGTTTTAAAAGTTAGATTTAGTAAACGTTTATCAAGTTTAGAAACATATCATAGAAGTAAAGTGGTTAATTATAAGAATAATCAATTCCACTAAGAAGTCAACAAAAAATCAGTGTTTTATCCAATAATTAAACCAAGAAACCTACTCTTTATTTACCCTTTTTTCTTCTTATAATTTCTCTTTCATCTCTTCTCATTTCTTTGTTCATTTCCCTTCTTCCTCCCAACACCCAACTTCACCCCTCACGGCAAAACTACCCACCACCGCCGCCGCCAACAAAATAGTATTAAATCATAAATGGTAAATCTTAAACTCTAAATTAATTTTACTTTGTTTCACTTTTAGATGTATTTTTTCATGAGTTTTGGATTTTTTATTGTTTTTAGTTTCATTTTTTTTCTAATGTTTCTTTCTTTTAAATTGTTGGTTGATTTTAAATTAATTGGCTGAATTAATGCTGACTTCCTAGATTTTTAAAATAGGGTAATGCTATTTAAACAAGTGGTTTTGGCCAACCAAGTGTAACCAAGTAGTTTATTTCTATGTTAAATAGAATATTATTTCGATGTCAAATGGTATAAAAAAGTGCACCTAAATAAAGTTCTATGAAGATACCGAAATTATCTTCTATTTAGCATAAAAATAAATCACTTGGTTGCACTTGATTGGCGAAAACCACTTATTTACGTACTTTTATTGTTCAAAGTATAATAGCAATAACTCTTAACTATTTAAATAAATAATCATAAAATCGGTAATACTATATGTACCACTGTATATTTTTATACATCTCATTTTATCAGGGTAGAAAAGTTTACAAAATACATGAATACAATATACAATAGCATAAAAACAGTTACCTATAGTACATAAATAATGTATCTCAACACATAAATTAAAATAAAAAGAAAAATAATAAAAGGTGCATGGAAGTATACAATAATATACATAGATTAATTTTTTAAAATATAAAAAAATAAGATCTAGGAAAAGAAAGAAAAATATGCAGAAAAAGACATAGAAGAACGAGGTAAAAAAAAAAGAGATGCATTGGAAGTTAAGCCATAAGATAAGAAGGAAAACATGTTTAGAGGTGCTTGGTTAGATTGGATGTGCATGGGTCAAATATGTCATCTTGAATTTTTCTTAGCAAAACCAATCACCATCATGTTACTTTTTTCATCTTAATTAAAAATATGTGATTTATCTTGAATGATGATACAATTTGTAAATTGAAAAAAATAAGAGAATAATTAACTTTTGTTTAACCATTTTTTTTCTTTGTAAGTAAATATTATTAAATTAATTTAATGCTAATTCAGCACACAAAAAAATGATAATTAACATAAGTACATAACGTCTTAGGTTTAATGTTCTTTTTATTGTTGGTTTTTTTCTACTCTTGAGGTAATTTAACAAATAAAAAAATATTTGATTTGGAAAAAAATAATGCATTAAAATTAAATATTGCTGCTGAAAAGTCAACAAAAAAAATATATATATTGCTGCTGAAATTTTCTGCTGTCCTCTATATTTGACAGGTTGTATTAATTTGGCACTTCTTAATTGGCACCTTCATAATTCATGGTTTATATTAGTAACAAGCCCTCTAGAAGACTTTGACTTTATCAATCAATGATTCAACATATTACTACAAAACAAACTTTCAACTTTGTCACACCACAAAAAAAATAAAAAATAAAAAAATAAATAAAATAAAATTTAAGATAGAAAATTCTGCTTAACAATTCATATGTAGATGAGTAGATCCATTCACAAATTAATAAATTAAGAATCTAAAATAAGTTAAAAGTTGCATTGTCATGGGAAAAAAAAAAATAGCACTTGTGTTTGGAAAGAAAATAAAGAAATTTATATATCTTTAGTTCACCAAATAAAGTGACAGAGCAAATGAAAAATTAACTGATATAGAGCACCATTTTTGTTAGTGCAATTTCATAAACCATAATAAATTAAACAAAGCACCCAAATAAACAAAAAAATGACCATTCTTTTCATCCCTTAATCTCCCTTATGTACATGTGATTGGCCACTCTCCTACAATAGATACACAAGATTTGTATCAACCTACATGTGAGTAGCATTTTTTGTGCCTTCAAATATGGAAAATTTCTTTTGAGAATGGTAAAAAGCTCCAATACTCACAATCTTGCATTATTTCAAGATTTCATTCAGCTTGCATCCATAGAATTGCTAGAAGCAATCTCAAGCTCTGCCCACCAAAGTGGCGAAAGCTTTGGAACAGCCTGATCCGGCGTTATCTTAGTTATCTCTCTCAGTCTCTCACTCACCTCTTTCATTGTTGGTCTTCTCTGCGGATCGTGATCAATGCAAGATATAATCAAAGCAGTGATTTCTTGGAGCTGTTCTTCTTGGAAGGACAATAGTGTCTGATCAATGATTTCTCTTAGCGGCCGGTTACCTTGTAAGTAGGGCAACATCCATTCTCCAAGAGAGCCATGTTTGGCCGAGTAAGGAAGCTGGCCGGTTACTAATTCAAGTAATATGACACCGAAGCTGTGAACATTACCTGTTAATGTAGTGTCAGTGGTGTGTTTTCTAGCACCGGCTTTTGTGTCAGCCGAAATTATTTCATTCAGGTAACTGAAATCTGATACTTTGGCAGCATAATCGTCGGTGAGGTGGATAGCTTGAGAGTCAAGGTTGCTATGGGCCATAGGAGGGTCCAACTGGTGCATATGTTGCAAGCAGTAAGCCGTTCCCATAGCAACTCTAAGTCTTGTTCCCCATTCCAGATGCTCAGCTTCTTTTACTGAAATTCGCAACAAAATCTCAAAAGTCAGTTTGTTACTTCAACTGTTGAACACCAAATGATGCTAAAAAAAGTTCCTCAAAAGAAACAATTAATGCTTCCAAAAGTGAAAATAAAATATAGCGGATACATCTACTAGGTAATTGTAAACTTAAGGTTTCGGGTTTAGGGTACGTTATACTATAGTTTCGCTCATCACTCCTTGCGAAATAAGAGGTTTGAACATTGTGCCACTATAATCACAGCTAGATAAGATTCAGATTTTTCTTTTCCCCCTTATCTTCTCAACATTCCCTCACACTATTAACTTCTAAACTGTGCTAACATGCAACCCGAAAAAACCGTGACATGCTGATGAACAAGGCATACAGTAAACAATCAAATAGTTGTTTCATATCCCTATTTACTTGTTTGTGTGTCTGGATAACTTCTTTTGACAACAAAGTGTATCTCTTGATAATTGATATTAATCAGAAGTGTTGAAAATTATACTAGTTATTCGATAATCATATATGGTGTTACAGCAAAGTTCATACTAATAGCAAATTAGTCCTAATACCAGTAAAGTTGAGAGAGTTACAGATCTGAATTAGGATGCTAAATCTTAAATTTACTTTCTACAAAATGTCATAGGTAAAATGATAGGTACTCACCGTGTAAATGCTCAAATAGTGTTCCGTTCGGGGCATATTCGAAAACTACCATTCTGGTGAAAGGTTCCTCTTCTTCACAATATCCAATAAGATTTACGAAATTCTTGTGGTTCATTTTCGATAGCATATCAATCTGAAACCATTATTGCTTATAAAGTTAGATCTGCTACAACTACTCAAATTAACAGCCTGCAAGTACAAATATCTTTTTTTTCTTTTTCCTTTTTAGTGATTGCATACCTTCTTCCGAAATTGTGCTTCTGAAGTCTTTGACCAATTCTTGGAGTCATCCTTTGTAATAGATGCTACAGCTATTTCAACACCACTAGATAAAGTCCCTTTGTAAACTGTACCAATGGGCGAAGTTCCAATTACATTACTGAAATCTTCACATGCTGCCTCAAGCTCGGATCTCTTTAACTTTGGCACACCTGAAAATGAAAAACTCGTCATGCACATACAGCAATGCAGAAACCCTCATATGATGAAATGAAACATAATACAGTTCCAAGTTGAAGGCATGCAATCATTCAAGCAAAGATGAACAAGGAGGCCTAATTCTTAGAGCAGTGTGTGCATGTAGTGAACTGCTTTTCAGCTTTTGCTTTATTTCATCAATCAAACTACAAGAAATGAGAGAGTCACCTGTGACAAAAGCCTTTTGAAGCTGTCCACTTAATCCTGTAGCCCAAGGTTTTACAGTAGCTACCTTGTTGGTTTTACAGAGATATATGCCAATGCTTGAAACAATAAGAAACACAGCACCGCCGATAACTCCAGCCACGATAGCAACTCGATGATTCTTTGATGATTTGGTTTCAGGTTGTATTTTAGAGCCTGAAGTTGGACCGGTAGGAGGAGAAGCAGAATTATTTCCATTTGGAGAAGCAGTAGGAGGAGCAACAGAATTATTTCTATTTGGAGAAATTGGCTTTATCTGTGGTTGTGGTTTTTCTGATGCTGATGGAGAAGGAGAAGGAGGAATTGACCGAGAGGGAGCAGAAGCAGGACTCAGCCGAGGGGAAGGTAAAGAAGGATCTGGTTGAGGGGATGGAGCAGGGCTAAGAGGATTAACTGCTGCACGATTATGAATATCGCCATGCTCTCTAGATTGCAGTATCCTCCGTAACTTGTTTTGACCAACATGCCTTTTAAGAAGAAGATGCAAAAAGTTTAGATTGTGACATGATAGAGTATAATGGACAACTTCGAGAAGAGGAAACAAGTATACCATATTCGAATGCTTGATAACATACCGTGTTGTGTATCTTTCTGTACAAGCCAGCCTTTTTTCAGCATTAGTCAATTGTTTTTCATCTACTTGAGATTCTGAAAGCATAGTCAATTCGTTAATTTCAGGAGAGAAACCACCAAGAAGTTCATTGTTGTCCAGCAAACTGCAAAACAAAGAAACTGTGTAAATAGCAGCAAAAGATGTCTGAAAAATGCAAATTGAATTGTCTGAAGAGTATCATCCTACAGGATCGATAACGAAATATTACTCCCGAGATCCGCAGGTAGAGGTCCACTGAAGTTGTTGTAGCCCAAATCCAAAACCTCCAATTCTTTCAAGTGCACAATACATTCAGGAACTATTCCGAAAAAGGAATTGTTCCTCAAAACGCTGTAACACATTTGTCAAAATGTTAAATAGACAGTATAAAAGCATTTGAGCTCGGAAGGAACCGTGAATCCACAATGCAAAACACAACCAAGTAATGACAGATATCTTACATGGACTTTATATGAACAAGGTTCGCAAGCTCCGGTGTCAGAGTTCCTCCAAGACAAAGGTCTTTCAAATTCCTAAAAAACACAAGTTCTCATCATTAAGCACTCCACAAGCTCGATTCGAAACAAAGGATCACATGTATCTACCAAATCAAGTAATCAACAATACAAACACTAGTCTTGATTTTAAAAGACATGATTCCTCAAAGGTTGAAAATTATAACATCAATCAATGATCAATCGATTGCTCAATTCAATGCCAAGGTACATCTCAATTACAGAGATTTTATCATATCATAACATGATTCTAAAGACAATCTCAAATAGCCAAAGTATATATAAGCTTGAATCCCTCATATGAAGATCAAATGTCAAAACAAATTGTAACTAAATACTGAGTTTGTGAAGCAAACAAACTTACAAAAGAACAGAAAAATGGGAACTTACAAGACCACAACTGTTCCATGTGAAGAGCACTCAACACCAAACCAATTGCAGGGGCTAACAGATACTTGATCATCAACCCAATCTGACAAAGCTCCAAAAGGGTCACTCACAATCCCTTCCTTCAACTTCAACAGAGCTCTACCTGCAAAAACACACAAACCCCACTTTTTTTCTTCAGCTCCTCTTTTAAATAATCTCTTTTTGATCCACACAAAAATCCAAAAAGGTACCTTCTTCGTTCAAAGAGCGGCATAGACCAAAGCTCTGAAACAACAAGCACAAAGCTAGAAGGCTAAGAACTCCATGAAGATCCTTGAATTTCCTGTTCTTCTTGCTCATGCTTCTTCTTATTCAAGTTGAAAGGGGAAAATAATGGATGATGGATGGAGAAAGAAGAACCCAGATGGAGAATTTGGAGAAAGAAACAAACTTTGAAGAGAGTTGAAATGAAAGAGTCTTGGGAAGTGTCGAAAAGATGAAATTATGCTGTAAAAATGGAAAACATGGTCGGAAGCAAAAACCAAAAAAAGGAGAGAGGGTTGGACCCAAACAAATGGATTTTCAAAGCGCGTAAGCTCACAAGTCGCATAATCACATTTAATTCTTTTTCTTTTTTCCTTTTTTAATTGGATTCTATGAATATCATAGCTAAAATTTAATGGGTGGATTAAAGTTTTGACATTTAATTAAAAAGGTTGAACCTTTTCTACTTACCTACGTCTCTAAATTATATTTGGATATATCAAATCACCAATGTTACTCACACAAAAAAAAATCACCAACGTTATGCTTGGAATTTTCAAAAATCCATAAAAAAAAATATAGATAATTAATATTTTTAATTAATAAATTAAAAAAATAAAATATTTATAAATATTATTTATAAAACATTCATAACAAAATGAATAAAACATTCATAATTTTTAGAAATAGAACATCTAAAACTTAAAGTAACCAACAATAAAAATAGAACATCTGAAACCTAAAAAAATAAAACATCTAATTTAAATTGTTAGCTGATGTTGGTTGAATTTTTGTTGATTACCTAACATCAAATATCCTTCAATTTTATTAACAATAAAAGTAGTTATCAATTATTTAAAAACATGATAAAAGTGCTTAATTTTTTATAATTTTTGTCATATTTGATATGCCATAAAAAATATCTTAAAAAAATTATTGATAATATTAATTACCAAAGAAATTGTGTTGATTTTTTTTTAGAGCGCATAGCTATTAACATTACAATTTTTTTTTTTGAACGATAATTTTTAAAATCATGTTTTTGACGTTATTATACTTTTAGTAAAATTAAAGTTAGTATTATTATTGAAAATTTCAATAAGAGAAGAAGAAATGGTAAAAAAAAATGTATAAATAAATAAATAATCATTCTATTAAAATATATAAAATCTATCATTTTAAATGAACCCAAAAATGTGTTGACTAAGCGAGCCATCAATACTTTAATAGGTGCATCATAGAGAAACAAAAATTAATATTTTAGAGGGCAACTCATGCATATTATATTCTAAAGAATTCAATATTCTTATTAAATAATAAGAGGAATTTCCATTGAAAAGATCTTCCAACAAAAACTAGGATTAAATAAGTTTGTATTGTTACTAATAACATTAGCGGTTTTTATGGTTTTGTTCTTCGTAATTTTGGTAGGAATTTTTTTTGAAGTAAATGCTTAAAATCATAAGTGTAAATTACTTATATATTATATATATTAAATAATAATAATATAAGTTAAGGATTATTTCACTTACTACTTTTAAAATATTTGAACCAAAATTGCACCCAAAAAGGAAGAAAATATTATAAAAACTATAACCAAATTCATTAATTTTACGTTATTAATTAATACAAATATAATAAATGAATAAAAAATAATATTAGGTAATCAATAAAAATTCAGCTAATAATTTAAGTTAGATTTTTTTTTCAGAATTCAGATATTCTATTTCTAAAACAATATCTATGGAGATATATGTATATTTAATTTTCAAAAATTTTTAATTATGTTATATTAAATATTTCAGTTTTAGCGTTTTGAATAATTTTTTTGGCTGATATATTTATTAAAAAAATATTGATTATTTATAATTTTCATAAATAAATAGTTTGAAGTGTTACTCAGTGCAAATTGAATAGTGGAATGGTTCTAAAATGGTAAGCCGAAAAGAAAGAGTAGTTTAAGGAGGCATTTCCATGTGTCGTCAATGCATAGATGGAAATTGGAATGACAGAAACGAATTTGCTGTGAAATTATTCGGTGCATGGCTGTAATAACAAAAAATGTCAAAATAAATAAATAAAAATAAAACATGTTACTTCGTAGTTCATATGACACAGATATGTTGCGTATGCAACATGCAACAACAACACACATCATTAAAATAATATTTTCACATAATAATCAATAAAAATTCAGTTAATAACAAATAATTTAAATTAGATATGTTTAAATTTTAAATATTTTATTTTAAAAAAATATAAAGTTAATTTATTATTGATTATTTTAAGATTCAAATGTTTTATGATTTTTATTTATGGATATTTTATAAACAATAATTATAAATGTTCTACTTTTTATTGACTGATTTGTTAGTTAAAAAAATATTAGTTACTTAAATTTTTTTATTAATTAAACCATCTTAGATTCTTATTAGTAATGAATAATGATTCAAAACATCTAAATAATCTTGAATATTATATGTATGCATAATGTATTAGGGTTTTTAACTTTTCTTAATATTATTATGTGTTTAATTATTGGCGCAATTTATATAGATATTGAAAAGTGCTTAATACCTATTAACTCACATTTTCTTTTTATGAAATTAATGTGTTTTAGTTTATTTGATATTTATTTTATAACTTATATTTTATATTTAATAATAAGTGAGTGCTTGATACAATAATTGGAGACTCTTTCTTCATTTTTTTAATTAATTGAAAATAAAGATTATAAGATTGTGGCTTTAATCTTAGCTTATTCAGACATAAAGTTGAGAATGAATCTTTGTTCTCAAAAATAAATATTAGCTTTTCACAAGGAAACAATTTCTTTTTATAGAAACGAAAAGTTCTTTAGTAAAACATTTTACTATATTTAACATAGTTAACTATGTCAACTAATGAGCTCTAGCTCATATTTATGCTATTACTCCCTTTTTTATCGTAAAATATTTGGAATTCAAACTTAATCTAAAACACAAAAAAAAAAATATTAATTATAAAAATAACCATAAAAATTTAAAGATTGACAAAAAAAAATTTATAAAAGATTCAAAAAAAAATATTCATAAAAATTTAAAATTACAATAAAAATATCCGTCACCAGAAATTAGAAAGGAGGTGGAGAAAGGTTCAAATTATAAATATATATATATTATTGTTAGAAGAAATTTCTTTGTAGGTAAGACACCATCTGAATTTTGTTGACGAGATGCGATGAACGCTGAGTTTGGATACTATTGTTTATTTATTTATTATTCCAATTTTGGATACTATTATGCGCCGGTAACTTGACTATGAAGCCAATAATAATAATAATAATAATAATAATAATAATAATAATAAGATAAAATGGGAAGGGAGTGTATCTGTCTCTTTTGTTAGACTTGGTAAAACAATAATCCATGGCCGAGTTTTATGGTCTTGAAGCTTTCCTGGAAACTACACTCTACTATTTGTGGTAGAACATCAACATAACATATCTCTTAGTTATCAAAATTTTGGTGTGTTCATAAAATTAATAATTAAAATTATATCTTGGTATATATGTGCTTGGAATTTTGTATGGAAATTTGGAACTTGCCGACTATTTGATATTTGATGTTGTCTTTCCAAGTCTGTTGTTGGTATGTTTGGTGTCATCTAGTGACTAGTATGACCAATAATAAATAATAATATGATGTGATATGATTGGAAAAATAAAATTGAGTTCTTATGAACACTAAGATTCTTTTGGTGCAAATATGAACACTATAATTAGGTTTATTTAGCTTCAAGAATATCATGATGAGTTTTCAATGAAAATAAATGCAATGAAATTTATACATTGCATTTAGTTTGTATTTTAGGGTATTTAATAAATATACGAAATGAGAAAATGTGTTTATTTTTTTATAAAAAAATATGTAAGAACAGAAATTTGTATTCTTATAATAGATGAGATATATACAAAATGTATTTTTTAGGATTTGAAATTCTCAATGTAACCTAATAGAAGACTGGAGATTTATGTGAAAAGGTTAGTGGTGTGCCAGTTTTGATTTGCTAAATAAGGACTTGGGAGTCGTCACTAGTTCAGCAATGAGATAAGGTTTAGAAGATATACCTGAGGGCAGCGGCGGATCCAAAAAACAAACTATACAAGGCCCGAAAGTAAAATTAAAAGTGAGTCGAATTAAGTTAAGTTACGTCAAAATAAACTCAAACTCAACATAATTTATGGCTCATCTCATTAATAATTAATAATTTTATATAAATAAATTATAACTTATATATAAATAAAAACTATTTATCACTTATAGTTTATGTCCTGTAATAAAATTATATATAAAAAATACAGTAATGCTACACATCCAAGCATTTATCCTAACCAAGTCCAACCAAGCAAAAAATAACCACTCCCACACAAAGGACGTGCAAACACGCGCGCCCCCTTCTTCTTCTTCTTCTTTTCTGTAACTGCTGCAACGCGTCCTCCTCCTCCTCCTCCTCCTCCTCCTCCTTCTTGTTGCTGTCGTTGTCGTCGTTGTCGCCGCCACCATCATTATCATCGTCGTCGTTGTCGTCTTCTTCCTCTTCTTCGTCCTCTTCTTCTTTCTCTTCTTCGCCCTCTTCTTTTTTTTCCTCTTCTTCGTCATCTTCTTCTTCCTCCTCATCCTCCTCCTCCATTGTTGCTGTTGTTGTTGTTATTGTTGTTGTTGTTGTTGATGATGATGAAAAATTGAATTGGATATTCTAGAAAAACAGAAACGAATTTGAAGGCAATAAGAAGAAACGGATTTAGAATTAAAACAGAAACGAATTTTCATATAAAAAACTGAATTGGATATTCAGGAAAACAGAAATGGATTTTTAATTAAAACAGAAACGGATTTTGAATGAAAACAGAAACAAATTTTGAATTAAAAACTGAATTGGATTTCCATGAAAACATAAACGGATTTTGAATTAAAGTAGAAACGGATTTTGAATTAAAACAAAAATAGATTTTCATATATAAAAACTGAATTAGATTTTCATGAAAACAGAAACGAATTTTGAATAAAAGTAGAAACGAATTTTGAATTGAAACAGAAATGAATTTTCTTTTCTTTTCTTCTTCTTCATCCTCCTCCTATTCTTCTTCCTTCTTCTTCTTCTGCCTTTTCTCTGCATTCTTCATCATCCTCCTCCTTTTCCTTTGTGTTTTTTCTTCCTATTCTTCTCCAATTTCAATGTTGTTATCATTACCATCATCATCTTCTTATTATTATTCTTCTTCTTCTTCTCCTCCCCGTCCTCCTCTATTTTGTTCATCTTCTTCCTCTTTCTTCTTCCTCACTATATCATCTCTTTTTCCTCGTCAATGGCATCATGATCGTCGTCGTTCTTCTCCTCATCACCACTGTCATCGTCATTGTTGCTGCGGTCGCTGTCGTCACTGCTGTCGTCTTCTTCTTACGCAGAGGAGAAGGAAAAAAAACGCTAATAGAAACGGGAAAAAGGCGCATGGAAGAGAGAAGCTTGATTGGACTTGGTGGGTTAAAATGCTTGGTTGTGTATAATTATTGCAAAAAATATTTATATCCATTAAACTCTTAATAAAATAAACAAAAATACTAATATTTAATATAAACACGAGGCTGTGAGGGAGATATGTGATTCATGAAAACGCCTACTTAAGTGATTATAATCTTTAATATTTTAAAAAATTTACAAGTAATTTGTGATAATTTTTATCCTAATTAATTTATTATTATAGATAAAAATATTTGGACTAAAGTTGAACTCTTATTTTAAAAAAATTATTCAGCATTTAATTATTAGAGTTTTAGAAATAACTAGATAAATAATATTTGGATTGGACTCATAATTATATTACATTATACATTAAATATATTTAATAATCTAATTGTGAAAAAAATTAATTATTCATATAAAATTATTTTTAGAAGTATAATATTATTTAGGGTAAAGTATCGTTTTCGTCTCTAACGTTTGGGGTAAGTCTCAAAAATGTCCTTAACGTTTAAAATGTCCTATTTTTATCCCTAACGTTTTGAAAAAGTATCAATTTTGTCCTACCATCAAACAATTATAAAAATTACTAACAAAGCCATATTTGTATAAGTTAGTTTATAACACCAAAATATTATAAGTAACGTGTTAACTTCATTCGTGTTCATTATTATTTTCCACACTATACGAACACAATACAGAGACCAAAAGAAGAGAAGCATGTAACGATTCCCTTCCTCACTCAAACTTTACCTTTTTTTAGTTGTTCGAGTGTGAGTATAGTAAATATTGGCTATAGAAAGTTATTAGTTAATTTATTTTGCATTTGGAAGAGTATATTGTTAGGATTTATACTAATAGAATTAATGGTGGGACAAAATTGATACAATTTCAAAACGTTAGGGACACAAATAGAATGTTTTAAACGTTAGGGACATCTTTGAGACTTACCCCAAACGTTAAGGACGAAAACGATACTTTACCCTATTATTTAACATATATGATTATTGCTATTTTTTTTCAAAAAAGTTGGGGGACAAGGCCCAGGCTCACCCCCTTGTGAGTTGTGTCCGCCCGTGTCTGAAGGGAGAGTTGATCTCCCCTTTATATACCCGTTATAATTCTTATTATTTAGAGAATAAATCTGTACAAGATTGATTTAGATATGATCTATTTTATCTTGTGTAAATTTAATAGATAAGGTTGCGGGTCGTTTCTAGATCCGAAAAGAATTGGGCCATTTTGAAAGGGTTGACTGAGGTATGTCCGTAATTGATTTTGGCCGTCTAGGTCCAATATCCGAAACATATGCCTTGAACTCGGGAGGATGGAATATCCGTGCTTCTCGAGTTGATTGCTTGCCCCGAGCTCGAGTTCTTTCTTTGTTATATATCGTAAGGGATGGGCTTGTAGGTCATTCTAGATTTCCTTTTGGGATGCAAGCTGACTTCAAGGATCGTTTGTGGGTTGTTTCGTCGTAGCTTCGGACTTTTGAGGAAGGACCGTGTGTTTGGCTTTCCGAGGAAAAACCACGCGTTTTGGCGGTGTCATTAAGGTCAAGCTCTTCATGTTCCCGATTCTAGCATTGCTCATCAGCGGAGTAATTAGTGTAAACCACACCTTTTTGTTCTTGATTTGCTATCATGAACCGGTTACACAAAAGTGAGTTCTCAAAGACGGCGCCAATGTACATAATGTACCTTCAAGGATTTGGGACTCCCAATGTAACTGAACGTGCCAAGACAAAAGGCTAGAAGTTTATGTGAAAAGGCTGGTAGTGCACCGACTTTGATTCGCCAAATAAGGATTTGAGTTGTCACTAGTGCAACAATGGGATAGGGTTTAGAAAACATACATGAGGAAAAAGTTTATCTTCCCTTTATATATCCGTTGTAATCCCTATTATTTAGAGAATAAATCTGTACAAAATCGATTCAGATATGATCTTATACATTTGATAGATAAGATTGTAGGTCATTTCTAGATTCAAAAGGGACTAGGCCATTATGAAGGGGTTAAATGAGAAATGTCCATAATAAATTTGGACCGTCTGGGCCAATAATCGAAACAAGATACAAATGTTGTATCCTTAGAAATAATAAGGAACAACAAGACGGAGACAAATTTAATATAATGTTTTAGAGACAAAGGTGTTTCTATTTTTTTTATAATTCTTAATTTATCCTTCTCCTTTTTTATATGTATTTTATATTTTAATATATATCTTATAAAAATATTGATTTAATAGCTGTTTTTTTATGGGTACATCTAGTATATAGTTATTCTAATATGGTATTATAATTTATTTGATTCAATCTAGTTAGGTTAATTTGCAAATGTTCGTGCCTGCCATCAAATTTTACTCTCTAAATGTTGTGATAGGGGAATGTACTCACTTGCATATTCAAGTATATGACTTCACCTCGAGAAAGTTTATAAGTAAAGAACATTTCTCGCTTCTTAAACTTGTTTTTAGGGCGAGTTAAGCTCACTTAGTTATAATATTTTGGAGAGATCACCAACCTAGTTAAATGTTCATCTTATTACAAGTCTAATTAAACACTAATTAAAAACTGTGTAATCTTTTATCTATGAATATTTAAAAGAAATTGGTCTGACTTTTTTTGCATAAACATTTTCCATTCTCTTAAAGATACAAGTGTCTAATACTAGTAGGCATTAGTTTGAAGAATATAATTAGTGCTTACGAATGATGGGATAGTTTTTCAATTTCTGAAAGTATGAACTATTTTTTCAAAATCTTTTTTTATTATTATTTTTAGATGAACTACTACTACTATGGTCTTCCAGTTGATGATAAAACAATAGGGACTTAAATTGATTTTTGTTAATTAAATCAAACTACATATAAATTAAAGGTTATTGTTGACATATAACTATATATATACTTAGGTGGCATTTTGCTTTCATATGGTGACATCAATTTTCTTCTACGTTGATTTAATTTACAAAGAGAATAATTGAAATTTATACTTAGTTATCTAGTAGTGACGTCTTTTATTAAAAAAATCATCGTGAGAACACTAAATTTCTTTATTTTATCTCTTTCTTTAATTTCTTCTTCTTCTTCATTGTGTTAAACATTTTTTTTCAAAAAAATTATAACAACCTTCGAAAAGTGGACCATGATCTTGTTAGTCACTAATGAAAAACATTTTAAACCAAACTGCTCCGTTCCAATTCATATGGCATTACTTTTTTTTTTTAAGAAATTTTGGGTTCAACCCCCAATTAAGGGGAAAAAATTAATCTGTCTTATTTGAAAAACGATTTCGTTATCCACACACATTTTTAGTAGATACCAAATTGACATCCATATAAAATATGTTAACTATCTTTCATTTTTTATGATTCACCTATAATAATCATATTTTTATATGGGTGTAAAGCTGATGTCTATTAAAAGAATGTGTGAATAATATTATTCTTTAAAAAACATTAAATTTAATTAATTAGTAATACCAAAAATTATTAATTATTTAGTTTGTTGGCGGAAAATTATACCTCTTTTTCTACTTGAAAATTCATAGTCTCTTACTATGAGTCTATGACATTATTGATGAATTGAATATTAACTTCTAGAAGTTACTTACTGATTTTCTTTTCTTTTTCTTTTCTGATATATACATGTTGAAAAATCTACTTCCTCCTTTTTCTTTTTTTTTTTATTATATCTGCTTCCAAAAAGAAAATTTCTAGTTCCTATATCTGCAAAGACGGTCATTCAATGTTTAGTTAAAAATTGCAGATTTTGTTGTTGGTAATTATTAGTGATTTTAGCACCAACCAGACATGAAATTAAAACTGGACAGATTTTTATTTATTATACTATTTATCATCGATAATCCAACAAATTTGGTGGCAATTTGAAACTTCTTTTACTTCCACAAATTAGATCACTCACTAAGATAATCTTTTTGTAACACTCACAATGTTAACGAACTTATATTTTCTTCCATATAATTAAGTTGAATCACTTAAAAAAAAAAAAAGTTAATATTATCGACAGTCAAGCCATCTCTAAGTATTTTTACCAACGGTTAAGATAAAAAATTTATTAATATTCAATATCGACGACCTCGATAAACAATCAGCAATATTAATTTAATTTAATTTTATCGACGACCAAGTCGTCGATATTTATACGTTAGATTTAAGAAATAAGTTAATGTTAATATTGATGACTAAACCCTCTGTAAATATACATTAAATAAAATTAAATTACCCATATATTATTGATAGCTAACCTGTCTATAAAATTTAAATTCGTTATTGAAATTAAGTTATTTAGTTGTCGGTAAAATGTCAATCTTCAAGAAAATAAATCATAATTATTGAATTATTTCCCTGTTTCGCAATTATAAGAAAAAGTCTTGGAAGCCAATATAGTTAGGTGCCAATGCATTTGATAATGAATTATGGATGATAACTTATATAGTTTCGAATGATAATATTTTTTTTTTTATTTCGGATGAAAAATTTTTTAATTTTGGATGATAACTTAATTATTAGCTCCTTAAAGGCTCTTTAGTGTTGGTTCCATAGCATTGTTGTAATTATAATTATAACCATTTATTCTTTTTTATAATTTCTCTAATACAATAAATAATTTAAATTATGAAGTTACTTTTTCTCATAATAGTACAAGTCATATATTTTATTTCGCAATAATGAATATTAGTTAAAAACTCTCAACACACCCTCTGTATATAATAAAGTACAATCAATCAAATGTTTTTAAAAAATAAATAAATTAATTAAAGACATAAGAAATAAAGAAAAATTATGTATAGACACACTAGAATTAGGTATTATATATATATATTTGTATAAATATATATTATTTAACTTATTTTAATATATAATTTATATTTTTATAGTAATGACTGATTTTAAAAGCTAATTTTAATGTATATATAACATAATCACAATAGAAATAAATTTAATTTAACACCAAATCATAAATACAACTTCTGTGGTGATAATAAGATCATGATTTAATCCATATACTAAAATTAAGTTTTCCATAAGCAACATAGATTTTAAAATATTAGATGTACACTAAAAAACAATTATTATATATTTTTATATAAATATATATGTTATATCGTATATTTTCGTTGTGTAGACACACAAAAAAGTCACAAAAAATTATTTTCGGCCTATTTGTATGATAATTTTAATTGCATAATCTTTAATAAGTAAATTTTATATTTTACTCCACCATATATATTTTTTTAGTAAATAGATGTGGCGTATATTTTTTTTTTGTCGTAAATAGATAACAAAATGCACACAACATGTATTTTTATCCATCTTTAATTATTTTAAAATCTATTTTTATTCCTTTATATAATTTATATATACTTTTATCCATTCAAAATTTCCTATTCTCTGTGTACTTCTATCTTTTTAATCAATATTTTATAAGAGTGCTGGTCCTATTTCTATTTGGCTATTTAATTTGCACACATGACACATGCATAAATGGAATAACTGTGTGGAACATATGCATTATGCATACATCATAGAAAAAAAAAAAACAAATTTCAGACAGTTGTTTTATTAGCCGCAGTTGTAAACTAGGCATTAACGTTATCAACAAATTTGGCGGCTCCAACACTAATAATTACTTAATTAATTAATTAATTATTATTTTGTTTAGAGTTAAGCCTGATCTGAAACATTGAATTAGTAAAAGCACTGGTTCAATTCAATCCTATCTCTTTCTCATTTGATTTTTCATGTTTAGGATGTTAGGTAGAACAATAATAATAACCTTTTTATCTTAGACAAATATTAAACACGAAAAATTTGTACGCCGATAAAACTGTCAATGAATGAAAAAAATTAATTTTCTACTCATAAAAGATGAGTTTTGATTCTCAAAACTATTCATCAAAGAAAATGAACTTTGTATGTCAAAACTCAAAACTACCCATCAACGAGTCTCCTATCAATTACGTTCAGATAATTTTGACAAACAAAACTTATCTTTCATAGTTAAAAAATTAATTTACTTCATTCATGTGTAGTTTTGTTAACGCCAAAATATTTCACGAGTAGTTTAGATAATTTTTCTTTTATCTCCTTGGTTTTTCAATTTCCGACTTCACCATAGAAAATAATAAATATATAGCACAATACTTTTGACTTTCTTTGTTTTTTTTTTTTTTTGGTTATTATTGTCTCTGTTTTATTGTTATTTTCTTTTGGTGAGCTTGTTTTTATTGTTATTATTGAACGGAATTGGTATTATTTTGTTTGGACAATGAATCAATATTTGTTGGTTTTTCTCTCTTGTTTTCTAGGCCCAAGCTATTATCTATATACTTGAGTAATATAGGAAGGAGAGTTCATGCGGCAGAGGCATAGTTCTGTTGGTCATCCTCCAAGGCTCATAAAAGCTGCACCTGAGTTCTAGTCCTCTAGGAGGAAAAATAGAACCCAAAAATCTCTCTACTGAAAATAGAGAATATAATGTGCGTATGTGTAAATTTATTTTAAATAATTAATAAAAATAAAATATCACATTTTTCTATATAAATATCTATCTATTTTTAAGAGTAAATTTTCATTTTTTATCATTTTACCTTTTTACCATAGCATATAAGAAACTTGATCAAACTGAAAAAGTAATATAGGGAAAAAAATCATTTTTGGCGTTTTTCATTGGAATTATGATTGGAACCGAAAATAAAAGAAATAATTAAAAATAAATTTGGAATAAAAATGTTGACTAATGATTGATTATTCAAAATAAAATTGAAAAAATTAAACATTAAAAATATTTTTAAATTTTTTTTAAAATGTTAGTAAAAAACAAATTTTACCCGTTAAATTTTCCTACGTGAAAAAAAGCAAATTACATGAATGGCTCACATGTTAGATTAGCTTTGGGTCGGCCTAGTAACTTCATGGAAAAAAACATAATTATTTCTTCTAAGAACATCATAAATTAATTATGGTTCTCCTAAAAACACACTAGGCCTAATCACCTGAAATGTAAAATCCATCTCTTTGCAAAACGATCATCACAAGGCCCTGAAATACCAACCCATAATTATGCTAAGATAATTTGACCTAATGCAACAAATTAACAACACCTTCTATCAAGAGTTCAAGAAAAAAAAAAAATACCTTCTATAACTCAGAACCAATAAGATTTTGTAGAGTAAACTACCAACCCGACCCCTGTCCATTTGCTCGAATGCCATTGCGAACCCTCACAATAAAAAAACCCCTCAGCGGCCCCCCTCCGTGATTGCCGTTCAACGAAGCGGACCCTCTGTGAGTGCTGTCGTCAAATGCTAACGGAAACGAGTGATGTGGCTCGTTAACTTGCTGAGTGGATCGTTATTGCCAGGCTGGAGGGTTGGAAAAGGACAGGGTTCGATCTGCCCTATCCCAAATAAGCAAAACTACGTCGTTTTGCCCGGGTCGAAAACGCTGCATTTCGCAGCAAGGTGCTTCCTTAGCAAAAACCCCATCCTTTCAGCACCAAATTGACGAAATAAACCCCAACAAACCACGAAAATCTCTCTCGATACCACCGTTGACGAGGAGCTTCTGGAAGAAGGTGGTGGCGAAGCTGCTGAGTAAGGCGCTGACTGTGCTGCGAAGGACGAGTTGACGGCGCCGTTGATGGAGCTTGGACGGCACCGTGTGCAAGGCGTCTGTGGTGGACCAGGTTGGTGTGATTATTCCTTTTTCCTCTGTGGCCAGGCCCCTGCACCGCATTGTAATTTTTTTGCTTGGTTGGACGAGTACGTTGCTTCCTATGGTGCAGTAATGAGCAAAGCTGTATACCCTGGATGTGGGGAGCAAGTTGAAGGTCAACAATGTGGGGCAGCTCAATTTGATCTGAAATGCAAGGAATTGAATGATAGGGTCATCATATTAGAGTCATATTTTAGGGATAGCAAGCATGTTAAGAGTGGGGTGAGTTGCACTAGTGTTTCATCTGTTGTTCTTAGCTTTGTGGCTGGAATTGTATTTGCTAATATAATTAGAGTACTGGGTTAGGGTTTGCATTAGGGTTTGAGAATAATTTAGGAACAATGTAATCAGAAATGGTTTCCCTATAATTTAGGAACAATGTTTTGGGTTTACTTATGGTCATTGTTTCACAATGTTATATAATTTGTTTGAGCAAATGATGTATCTCAAATATGATGTTGCCTGGTTTGTACTCTTTTGCAATGAAATATGTATACAAACGGGAAGACCCCACGCATAACCGTGGGAAGACCACTTCTGCCCCATTTTTAGTCTGCTTCCCACGCATATGCGTGGGACTGGCTGATCTTCAGAGCTGCTCCTGCATGCTTCCACGCATATGCGTGGTCTTCCACGGTTATGCGTGGGGTCTTCCACGCATATGCGTGGTCTTCCACGGTTATGCGTGGTCTTCCCACGGTTATGCGTGGGGTCTTCCACGGTTATGCGTGGTCTTCCACGGTAATGCGTGGGGTCTTCCACGCATATGCGTGGTCTTCCACGGGTATGCGTGGTCTTCCCACGGTTATGCGTGGGGTCTTCCACGCATATGCGTGGTCTTCCACGGTTAGGCGTGGGTTGGGTATTGAGCAGCACGCATATGCGTGGTCTTCCACGGTTAGGCGTGGGTTGGGTATTGAGCAGCACGCATATGCGTGCTTATCCACGCATATGCGTGGAGCCTTGCTCTGTTTTGCTTCCAAATTTCGTTTCTTGATCTGCAAGCTTCCTTTCTTCAATTTTCCTGAAAATAATCAAAAAGATCTGCTAAAGTACCACTAATCTATCATAAAATGGTAATTAATGACAATTA
>JASCZI010272242.1:0-11076 GCA_036250425.1 Stylosanthes scabra
CACAAAGGTCAAGTTTGACAGCATGCACTAAGCTTTAAAACAGCTAACAAGTTATAAAACTTTTACGGCCATAGTTTTCATAAAACATTTTCTTTAAAAACATTTTATAGTGTGTGTGTGAGAGAGATAACTAACTTTTGGTTCTTACAAGAAATTACCTAAGTCCTAAGAATATACTTCGTTGTTTCTTTGATCTTGCGGACTTCTATTTCTTGTCGTTGTTGTTTGCTTTCAAAGCGAATCCTCAAATCCTTCGTTGGTTGTCATTCATCAAAACCTTAAACATTCAATGCATATAGTAACATGGTTTACAGAGATGCAAAGAACAAGTAGAGATTATATTAAACGAGCAAGAGTAACAATTAACAAGCAAGCAAACACTGAAATTAATTAAAAGTTTGGCTGGTGATGGCTGAAAATGGTAGAAGAAAATAAAGAACCTAAGAGAGAAAATGAGAGATATGAAGAACATTCCAAAAAATTCTCTAAATTATTTAAAAACTACAATTGATCCTAATTGTGAGAGTGTGTCTTGTGCTTCAGCTGTTCTCCCCCCCCCCTCCCCCAATATAGGTTGAATTGGGCTTCAAAGACGGGTTGGCCTTGGCCCGAAAATGTGAAATTCCAATTCTGGCCTTCACTTAATGAGTTGCAGCAGCGTAAAGTTGCATACGCAACATTGGAGAATTGCATACGCAACTCTGTCCAGAATGCTTTCCGAAGGCTTCAGGGGAGGAAGTTGCGTACGCACAGTGTGAATGTTGCCTACTCAACTTGGTCTGGACAGAGCCAAAACTACTCTCTGTTTCAGTGTTGCGTGCGCAACTTGCAGAGTCCAGAATCCTCCACTTTTGCTCCTCTTCATGAATCCTTTGCTTCTAAAGTTCCAATGCCTTCTTTAGCCTTTCCCATGCACTTCTCAATCCCTAAAGCCTTAAAATGTGCTAGTAAACATATCAAGGTACCAAATGGGATGAAATTGTATAAATTCTACTCAATTCAATGCTAATTTAGCATGTATTTTCCAATTAGAACAAATATAGCAAAGGTTCACAAACATGGCTATTCACAAGCAATTATGCAGATTTAGATCGATTAAACCCATCAAATATAACACATATTTTATCATGAAGTATGAGTTCATCAATTAGCAAAATTGAAAAGAAATTAAAACATTCCAGCAACCCCCTGATAGCAGCATGGAGAGTGGTAACAGCAGATACTAGGGGATTCACGTCCTTTTTAAGTGGCGGCGGCGGAGAAGAAGCAAGTGGTGCGCCGCCAGAGAAGGGTTCGCGCGACGCCTCAGATTCTTCATGAAGTAGGGATTAGGGCTCTATGATTTGTGGGTGTGCCTGGGTTCTATAATTTGTGGCAGAGAAAAATGAAGTGCCGCGCCACGGAAGAAGAAGTGCGCGCTGCCGGAGAAGAAAGAGGTACGCGGTGGTTCTTTCGGAAGGATCGTATAGGGTTCTAATATGTGGAGTTTTGGGTGTGAAGGTATTTTATTTGTTTTTTATTTTATTCTTTATTTTTATTATTTTAATTGTGTGTTTATCGAATTAATATGTTGCGATTTAATTGTATGAGTTTATTAAAGAAGGGTATTTTTGTTAATAAGATTAATGAGGATTACATGGTCTTTTGACAAATAGAATTAACAGTTAAATTTGACTTTTAACTATAGTACATAAGGGTATTTTAGACTACACAATGATATAAATATTTAATAAAAAAAATAAAAAATTAAATGCTGACGTGGATAACACAATCCTACGTATCGTCATGTTACAGGTTAATTTAAATCCATGTACCAATACGTCTTAATTAACAAGCGTACCAGAGCAAGCACCAGTATTATTTCGGCGTCAAATAATATAAAAGTTCTATTTGACATCGAAATAGACTTCTATTTAGCATAGAAATAAATGACTTGATTGGACTTGGTTGGTCAAAACTACTTGTTGAGAATTATTGTTTTTTTAAATGCCATGTTCCTATGTTTTAGGTAAGTGCCGTTTTCGTTTTTTTTTCTTTTCTCCAATGATAGATATACTTCATTAATATTTAAAAAGAAGTACAAGTAGTCACAAAAAAAAACAGAGTAGAAGTGTCCAAGACTAAGGACTACATAAGCAGCGTGGGGTATTCCCAATAATTCATCAAAGATGAAAACATAATATTATAACCAAAGGAAAAGTTAGACAGAAAGTAACAATAAGATAATTAAATAGGATCGTGAGAGGAAAGTTGCCGCAACTCAATATGGATCTTCCTCGCCGAAGATAGCACTTCCGCTTGGGGACGTCTCTTACGATAAAAAGACCCATTCATTTCTCCCCTTCCAAATTGACCAAAGCAAAATTGAAAGAAATTGGAAAAAAGCTTCTGCATTTGATTGAATTTGGAGGTTCTACATCACCGACATCCACCATTGATGAAACTCTGAAATTCCTGATGAAGGTAAGACCCATTCTAATTGTGCTTGTCTCCATATTTTCGGAACCTCTGAACAAGTCAATAGACAATGAACTACTGTTTCTTCCTCTTGCTGACAGCATACACAGGTTCCACTTGTTGTGGGAAAACGATGATGAAGAAGATAAAGAACAGGAAGTTTTTCATGACACGCTTTTCACACAAAAAAATTAATTTTGTGAGGGATAGATAGCTTCCAAATAGACACCCACATACTTTTCAAGCTCAAAATAACATGGCAATGATCCAATGGTTCATGGAAGAAACCATATGCTACCTAGTACCCAGAAGCCACATTATAATTCCTTGATCTGTGCAATACCCAATTTAATTTATCATGATCATCTTCAATTGCAATACTTAAAATTCTGCTACTGATTTCTTGAGGAAAAATATTCTGAATCAAAACTTGATTCCATTGTCTATTTTCATTGAACAGATCCTTAACCCAAAAAACAGCACTATCCACGGCTTGGGGAATCATAGAGGAGGGAATTGTAAATGGGTAAGGAGGAGGTAACCATGGGTCCTCAAAAATTCTGATATGTGATCTAAACCCTACACTCCAAGCTAAACCTTTCTCCAAGACTTTGCGACCTTCAAGCATACTATGCCAACCCCACGATGGTACAGCCCCGGCTTCAGCTTTAAGGATATCACAGTATCTAAAATATTTACCTTTCAAAATTTTAGATAAAAGTGAATTTGGTTGTGTTGCTGTTTTCCAGAATTGCTTTCCCAATAATGCTAGATTTTGAGCTTTAAGGTCTTTGACTCCTAAACCCCCTTCTTTCTTAGGCCTTGTCATAGTATTCCAACTAATCCAAACCATTCGTCTCTCTCAACCCTTTTGGCCCCACTAGAATTGAGAAAGAATACTATGAATGTGAGTCTGGAAGCCTAAAGCATGAGAGAGTATAAATTGGAACTGCCTTACCTATAGCCTTCAATAAAACCTGTCTCCCACCTGCTGAAAGAAGATTTCTTTTCCAACCAATAACTTTTTTCCTGACCTTTTCCTTAATCTCACCAAAAGTTGCCTTCTTGGATTTAGTTACAATGGATGGTAATCCAAGATATTTATCTTGAGCTCCAATATGGCTAATGTTGAGTGCTGCTGCCAATTGAATTCTTAGGGATTGTGAAGAGTTATGACTAAAGAAAACTGATGACTTGTTGAGGTTCACCTGTTGCATAAAGGAGAGCCCTTCTGCATAGAAAAGAAATAGATATGGGGATAGAGAATCACCCTGGCGGATACCTCTATTTGGTTTAAAAAAACCAAATGGTTGACCTTCCACAACAATAGAATAAGAAACAGTTGAAACCAATTCACGAAACCAATTCACGAATCCAAGTAATTAGAGTATCATCAAAATCAAGCTTCTCCAACATAAACCACAAAAATCTCCACTCAACCCGATCTTATGCTTTACTCATATCCAATTTAATGGCCATTTCGAAATCCAATCCTTGCCTCTTAGTCTTTAGATAATGCATATATTCATGTGATATGAGAATATTATCATATATTAACCGTCCTTTAATAAATGCACTCTGATTAAGACTTACTAGTTTAGCCATTAAGACTTACTAGTTTAGCCATTATACCTTGCAGTCTATGAACTAAGACTTTAGATATAATTTTATAAACTATTGTGCATAGGCTAGTCGGCCTTACCTGAGTCATATTGCTGGCATCCGGAACTTTAGGAATGAGGAAAATATGTGTATGATTAAAACTCTTAAGGATTCTGCCTCCAGCAAAGAAACTATGAACTGCACGGTTAAGATCCTCATTAATCAAATCCCAATAATTTTGAAAAAAATTGGCTGTCATGCCGTCATCTCCTGGATCACTCTGGGGAGGGACACTAAACGTAGCCCTCTTTACCTCCTCAAGAGAAACTGGTCTTCGCAACCTTCGGTTCATGGTAGCTGTAGCCTTAGGTTTGAAATAAGTGAAATACGGTTCTAGATCAGCTTAGCAAGTTGATGAAAAATCCCCTTATAGTAACTTTCCGCAACACTAGCAATTTCAACATTAGTCGTTGCTGTCTCCCCATTAGGATTATTGAGTCTCCAAATTTTATTCCTTCTCATCCTATTTTTGAATTTCTGATGAAAAAATTTGGCGTTTTGGTCGCCTTCCTTCAACCATTTAACTCTAGACTTAGCCTTCCAATACATCTCTTCATCATGGTAAGCCACTTCCAATTTTTTCTCCAAATCAATCATTTCATTCCCACCAAAAGTACCAGATGATTTTAGAACTTCAATCTGATTTAAAATCATGTCAATATCCTTTCTAGAGTTTTGGTTGGTTACCTGCTGCCATTGAACAAGTTTGTGTCTGTACCGCTTTGTCTTCTGAGCCAAAATGAACATGGGAGATCCATCAACATTTTCACGTCAAACCTCATTAATAATTTGACGGTCCTCAGGATTAGAGCCTGAAATTTGAAACGTCTTTTGGTTCTCTCAGAATTTGGTCTTGAATCAAGTAAAAGAGAGGCATGATTCGAACTAGATTTTGACAACCGAGCAACAACCGGAGAGGGGTATAAATCCATCCAATTAACTCCAGCAAGGACCCGATCCAATATTGCAAGTTTTAATTTTAAATTTTGTGCGAGACTTCCGGTAAATAGAGTTGCTCAAATATATAGCTGTTTTCTTCAAATTTATATTTTGAATATTTGAAAAAGGAGTAATTAAACATCATATCTATGGATGCGTGTGTTTCATATTTTTTTTTTAAGTTCATGTAATAAAAGGTTGAACAAAGGATAAATCTAATAGACACCTACTCCCACTGAAAAATAAAAGACCTATTATAGAGATCGAACACCAATATTAAGTATTTTTAAGGTGCATATTATAGTTAAAAAATTAAAAAAATAAAGATTATTTTAAAAAAAATATGTTACTTAATTTTTATTATTTTTTTAAAATAAATTTATATATTCTTCTTCCTTCTATTCAGATAAAAAAT
Organism: Stylosanthes scabra; assembly: GCA_036250425.1. NCBI lineage: Eukaryota > Viridiplantae > Streptophyta > Magnoliopsida > Fabales > Fabaceae > Stylosanthes > Stylosanthes scabra. The sequence continues at coordinate 5,474 of JASCZI010272242.1, forward strand.
TCTTTACTTTAGAATTATCCTTATTTTAAACGGTGCTAGATTGGGAAGAGTATATCCACTGCAGCATAAATAAGTTCAAGTTCAGACTATTTAAAAAGCTTAAATTCCTAAACCTATAAATATAGATGTAAAGTGTTATTATATTAATATAAAAATACAATAATAAGAGTTTAAATTTGAATATTTTTGAAATTTTTAAATATTTTTATTCACTAAGTAATTTTTCTTTTTAATTATATATGTGCATTTTATTTTTTAATATTTTTAATAATATGCTAGAAATTAAATTATATGTTAAATTTAATATTTTATATTGATATAAATTATTTATTTATTTATTTATTAAAAAAATCAAGCTTATTGATAGACTTCAGGTCAGACTAAATATTATAACATATCAGACTTAATACTCATTAAAAAGTCTATATTAGGCTAAGACCAATATTTTCTATTACAAACCTGACGAGAATAAAGTCTGTTTCCACCTGATTAAGAGTTACTATATTATTGACCATCAAATGCTTTTTATTTGTAAGAGTGATGAATTATATTAATAGGTTTTGCTATTATGTGTTCGAAGATTATCTAGTAGAAAGTTTTAAACCTTTTTCTTGAATAGATAAATAATAAATACATTAAAATTTTAAACTTTGTATTTTTATACAAATTTTCTTATTTAGTAATATTTACATGTGCTTTTAAGATATGTTAGTGGCTTTTTAGAGTAGTTTTTTAGATTTAGTTAGGGTTTTAAAAAAATAAATAACTAATTAACCTTATATTTTAATAAAAAATCTAATTTTATTCCTAATTAAATTTGATTTTATATTAATACAAGAAATATTAACAAAAGAACAATTTTAGTAATTTTATATTTTAAGAATAATGTCAAATATATTTATTAAACACTATATACGTGGCTCCAGTTCATTAAAAACTAATTTCAAACAAAGGAAAATGTCATAAAGTGATTTTAAACTCTAGAAGAATTAAAATTAAGTTTCATGTAGAAATTAATTACATTGTAAGTCAAGTATTTTGAAGAGTTAATCCCTCTGTTTCAAAATGAGTGTAGCTTTCACTCTTTCGGGTTATAACAAAGGGTATAGAATATAGCTAACATGTCCTAAGGGCATATAATAAAATTATGAATTAAAAAACTTTTTATTAAAAATATAAAAAAAATAAGTTTTTAATGCCTTTATTTTTTGCATTCATTAAATATAAACATTTAAAATTTTCTATTAATAATAAACTTATCTTGTGCTCTTGGGGTGATTGGCTAAACTCTTATTTTTAATCAATTTGGATTAGTCTAGTGGTCAGTTCACTAGTTTGCTTAAGCAAGTGTTGGGGATTTGAAACTCGCCTTGTGAATGCAGCAACCCATTGGCCAGCGACAGACCCTTAAATGGAGCTCAGATCCGCGACGGATTAGTCCTTAACCTTTCAGGTTGAGGGATACCATTGGAAAAAAAAATAAAAAAACTAAATCCCTTATTTTATTTTTCAAATAGTTTTTTTGTTTTTAAAGTTATTTATTAATTTTTCAATAAACAAAAAAAAAAGGTGAAAACTTCATTTATTTTAATAAAATGGATTCCTTCAACAAGAACCTAAAAGTTATTGAACTCTACTGGAAATGTCCTTAAGAACTAAACAACCACCAGCTTCTACAAATTAAACCTATAATTTGAGGCGTTGGACAATTTGAGGCGTCATGTTCCAAAAAATAACGAAAAGACAGATTGAGAAAACATGTATGGCACTGATGCTCTGATGCATGAGCATCATTGTAGATATATTCTCCTAATTCATGTTGTATTCTTCATATAATTAACTTAAAATCATATAAAATTGGTAAATATGTTAGTAAATGTTTAATTATGAGAAAATATAGATACTTTGAGTATTTTATTATTAATTTACAGGAAAAATGAATAAAAGAAGCTTGCGGAGCATGAAACGGAGTTTTGGAGCAATTCTAGCCTGAGCCCCACGCCTAAGCGTGGGAACTCGGCGTCTAGGCGTCTAGAGGCAGAGCCAGAGCCATGACAGCCCACACCTAGGCGTGGAAACCAACGCGTAGGCGTGGCCAAAACAAAATCAGCCTCCAAGATCACCCAAGGCGTGGACTTCAAATTCTAGGCGTGGCCAAGCATCTCCCAAGCTCATGCTCAGGCGCTAGCACCGACGCCTAGGCATCCATTCAGCATTCAGAACCCACGCCTAGGCGTCAGAGCCAAAGTCTAGGCGTGGGACATCTCATTTTCAAGCAACCAAGGCCAGCTTCACATCAACACTCACGCCTAGGCGCCAGCACCAACGCCTAGACGTGGACCAGCCTTGCCCAAACTCATGCCTAGGCGCCAGCACCACGCCTAGGCACCCAGGATCAAGTTTTCGAGCAGAGACCCACGCCTAGGCGCCAGAGTCAAAGTCTAGGCGTGGATCACTCTGTTTTATGCAGAATTTGTAATTTCATTTCCAATGCATTTGTATTTCATTTATCCCTTATGTAAACCTATAAATAGATAGAAAACTTCAAAGTTAGAAAAGGATTATGATTAGGAGATTAGAAATCATTCATTGCATTAGACTTAGATATTCATTCACTTTTAGTTTTAGAGTTTTCGATACGTTAGATTCTCTCATTGAGAATTTAGTGTAGATTGAAGTTTTCCATCATCTTTTATACTTGAGTTTTTCAATTAGTATAGAGAAGTATATTCAGTTTTATTTTTCTTTCCTCTCAAGATTCTATTTTCCTTACTTTCTTTTGAAGTTCTTTGAATGTTCATGCATTTAAGAACCATCTTCATACCATTCTTGAAGTCATTCATTATCATGAGTGGCTAAACTCACTTGAAGATTAAGGAGGAGGAGCTCTATTCTATCAAACCAATGGATTAATCCAATAATATATTCAAATCTGTAAGTTTCTACCATTATTCAAAGGATTCTTCTTGTTCATCAATTTAAGAATCAAGTTCAACCGGGATGTATAATTGGTTCTTACTTTTGGTTTAATTTCTATACTGGTTTATGAGATTTAACATATTATTAGATAATTTACGAATTGTCAAGATTGAAGTTTGATTGGATAAGTGACATGAAATCTGGCTTTGCATTGATATTGGTGTCATAAGCTAGTTCAAGAATGATCTTTCACATTTGTTCTTTGCATTAGAGATGATGAATTGAATGTATGTGTCATTATATGAATCTGTATTTTTATTACATAAATGATTGATTTGCATATTGTTTGATTCTTTGTCATGATTGTTTAAAGATTCGGTTATTAACGAATAGTTGATCTTTCATGTTTTGAATTGATGAGTTTGAGAAAATAGGTATTCAAACATATTCATGAATCATTCCATATTTCTTTATGTGACATAGAGATAGGCATGTGATTTGATGTGTATTAGAATCTTTGATGGTTAATTGAGGTTTGCATGAGATTGAATATGTGACATCTAATTCTTTCCAAGAGTCTTGTTGATTATCATAGGTTTAAATCATGATGTGTGCATTATTTTTTTGTTTGTTTGACTAGTTAAGAGATTGATGATTAAATAGGTTAGAAAGAAACTAGATTACTACGAGATTAGGATTTAGTTATACTAGGATTCATGGTGAATTGTTTAGGTATGACTTGCAGAAAAATAGTTAGTTGATATTGGATTATGAAATTGTATTTGTGAATATCTCCTATCTCTTAATCTTATTCCCTTTCATTAAATCTTTCTTAGGAATTGTTTGCATTTGCATTATTGTTTTTGTTACTTGTTTAAAGATTTACGTTGTTGAATGTTTTCGTTAAATTCTTGCATGTTTTGTATGATTCTTTAGTTAAGTGTTGCATTAATTCTTTGTTAATCGATTGGATCTGATTGAAGAGCTACAATTGGAAGCGTTGTTTAATGCCCCTTTTCTATCTCACTCTTTAGTGGTACTACTTGATCCGATACACTAGTCGGATTGTTGCGAATCGTAAAGATTTGCCGCAACAGTCACATAGAACTTTCCATATTTCTCCATTGAAATGGACATACATCATGTAATTGTAATGTAAGTAATATGGATACAATGAAGGGAAGCCTGACTACAACATTTTGTGATAGAAGAGAGCCATCCAGCAATCACTTTTACATACACATGAACAAGAAATATATGTACAAGTGGTTAATCCTCCTTTAAATGTGAAACCCCCCATTTGAGTGTATTCTCGTTATAACTTGTAACTAAAAAGAAAAGGGGGAAATAAACGACCCAAAGGTAAGTAGTGACTCCTAAACTATCTGTTGTATATATGAATGAAAGGGACATAATCTCCCCTTCTTCTTCTTCTTCCTCTTCAAATATGTATCAACTGTGGAATCAGCTTGAAGAGAAAAGACAGATCCTCCTGCGAAAATTTAGGATTTGAGTTCACCTGCAACTTCCCCATCCCTTCTTTTTCAGCCAAACCCTCTTCGCCACCAGCTGCATTGTTGCTTGCCGGCTTTATCATATTCGCAACGGCCTCTGTTATTTCTTGCACCAGATCAACAATCACCCCGTCAATTCCCATTAGATGTTGCATGTAAACGGCCTCAGGAGCATTGCTGCAGAAAATTATATTCAGCAAAAAGAATGTCAGCACAAGAACAAGGACTAAAATAAAGGCCAAATCCACAGAATCATAGAGAAAACATTAGCATACTTTAGTTTTCCATATGTAAGAAGGCAAAGAGAGGACTCCTTGATCTTGCTTACGACTCCAGGGTTCCCGAAAACTCCTTTGATCTCAGAGACAATTCCTTGCAAATCATTCTCCAAGCAGAGCTTCAGGGCCTCCTCCAACGAATTCCTTCTCGCATCTTCATAGATTTCACATCCTCCGTTAGTCAAGAAGAATACCTGGCAAAGAATCAATCATCAGATTAAAATGTAAACTAAACAAAAAATGTCAAAAGGGAAAATAATATAAAAATTTCTCAAGCACAATGAAATAACCAGGACTTACAGGGTAGGTGCTTTGCAATTTACGAACAAGTATTGCAGCATCTGGCTGAAAAGTAGAGAATATGATAGGCCTGTCCTTGGCATATTCAAACACAATCTGCACAACCGTTCACCCAACAGTAACAATTAGTTCCATACTTCCATCACTCTAAGAACAAAAATTATAATTTATACATGGTACCAAAAGATTATAGAGTAATTGCTTCTTGGCCCTCAAAACATTAGTATCCATGTTGTCAGGGACCAATTCAGAAGCAACTAATTCTCAGAGGGTTAAAATAGTAATATTAACAAAACTAAAGTTAGTATATAACCATCTTAGCCACCATAATAGTGTGCTATATATACCTTTAAGACAGCCTGAAGGACATGGACAAGGTGATCTTGCTGGTAAACAATGTGGTCATCGAACTTAAGCTCAACGTTGAAACCCAGAGAGGGTTCAACGTTGAGAAAAGCTTCCTCAAGAGTGCAAAGTGGGTCATCGTTTTCAACGTCCCACTTGAGTATATCACCCTCCTTTGTTTTCCTCAGCAACCTTTTCCCTTCCTTTCCAGCCTCTCTTTGAGGACCGTACGATAGGAACTCTGCCA
>JASCZI010272242.1:34049-47574 GCA_036250425.1 Stylosanthes scabra
TGAAGTCATTCTTTGATGGCGGGATGCTGGTACAGAATATCTCTTTGAAATTATTCAACACTCCTTTATTATATGGGTTGGCTCGCCCATCATATCGATATCTAAAGTTCTCATAAGTAGTCTGCAAGAGTAATAGACCCAAATATCAAATTGTAGAGCAGTAGACTACTACAGTCGCTTGAAAAGCTATCTTACTTGTAAGGAAAATAGATATTTAAGAAGAGTAATTACCTGATTTGTACTAATCAGATATAAATGGAAAGCGGTAAGCCCGCCAACAAACCACATAGATATGAAGGTGTAAACTATCAGCACTATGGAAGCTGGAGTTTTGATCATTGCCTTCCAAATTGTTATATCCTCTGATGCCATAATTCTTCTGATATAGACCCAGCAAAATGCGAAAACATATATACAAAGTAGGGTAGTGGAGAAGACAAACATGAAGAAGAACCTATAATTACGCTGCATGAAAAATGAGCAAGCATTCAGATACATAATGCATAATTAAAATAAAGAACTTGTCAAGAATGGAGAAAGACAAATCTCAGCATGAGTAATCATCAAATGTGAACAGGGGAGACAACTTCATTTAAACCCCATATAGTAAAAACCACCTTATACTAGGGAACCAAACTAACAAGCCACGGTCTTGCTGAAAATCCACAAAATCCAGGAAGACCAATTAATAGCATAAATGAAAGGGAAAAGCACAAAAATCTTTAGATTGTCTCAGTTCCATGCAAAAATTGTCTAATTTTTTTCAATACAGAAGAGCAGCTATGGAAAGGAGATGCTACTTTTGGTTGCTTGGAGTCCACACAATAGGAGAAACATTTATCTTTCCTTTTCACTAACATTACGTATATTACAACAATGCCACCTTGGATTTTCCATTTTCAAACATTTACAGAGGGGTCAATGTAAATGCCTTCCTTTTTTCTTAACCCAAAAAATAAAAAATTACAAGAACCTTTTTTGAAGGGGTTTTTTTTTTCTTTTCTCTAGAACAGCATCATTTTTGTTTTTGTTTTTTTTGTTTTTTGACTAAACAGAATAAAAGAACACCTAAGCAGAAACAAACATGACCTGCTGTAGCTTAGGAACTAAGCTACTCCAAGGTTCCAACCACTCAGCATGAGGCATACCATCATTTTCAGTTGTTACAATTTACTTCAACAAAATTTGAAATAATGAAAAATCAGAACAAGTTAGCATTTATGTATTTATTAGTTAAAACAAATCGTACAAAAATGAAATCAGGAAACAGGCCAAAGAGGATCTAAACTTTTGCCACAAGAAAGGGGAAGAAAACTTGAAAGACAAGATCTAACTTACCAGCCCAATACATTGTCCAACCCATGGGCAGTGATGATCAAACCGTTCAACACAGTTATTACAGATTGAGCAGTGAGAGCATCGGGGAGGTCTGTAGAGCATACAAGTATCACAATACTTGACTTTAAGAGTCATTCCATTGACCTCAACCTCCTTGAAGCGAGGCAACCGCAATTGAGGAGTCTGACCAGCACCACCATCTACATTATTATCAAAACCTTCTGGCTCTGGAGGATGTGCATTGCGGGGGATTATGCCAGGATCTCGGCCAGATGTTAACAAAAGAAGCACTAAGTCCTGAAAAGATTATAACATTGACAATCAGTTGCAGAGGAAATTCTTAGTGTGCACAATAAAGGAAATTTGTAAGCTAATGAGAATCCACCTTTTTATGAGAAAATCAACAAACAATGATTAACCAACAAATAAAAAATATCATTAAATAAAATTGTTTAATTTGGCAATTAGTGCACTGAAGACACTACTAAATAAAAGAGATTGATGTGGGGACACATGACACATCATATATGTTAGTTCTATCCTTCAAATAAAAAGGATGTGCAGCTTTCAGAAAACGAGAAGCCATTTTGGAAATAGAAAAATGGTCTATAGAATCAAGTGTAACATTTGTATAGCAACAATTAGTTAAATATGAAATGGGTTCTTTGGCCCTTTTTTTATGGATCTTAGCTGTGGGTCTAACCTTAGAGCATTTCTCTGTGTTTAGGCAGAAGCAAGAGTGAACATTAGTGGAAGCATTAATATGTCATATCTCAAGCTAAAACTGACCTACTCAGATATTTGGGGGGATATCTCTATCCTTAAAATGACTATGGATAAAATTGTTTCAATGGCCTCATGTTGTTGTTCCATGGTATTTTACAAAGACCACCTCATTTTAATAATAGAAATGGAGCAAAGGGATTGTCAAACTCTTTTACAGTATCAATAGCTCTCTATTTTTGCAGGATGGTTTCACACATAGCTTTGGTAATAGCACAAGCTCCACTAGTCTGAGCACACATAGCTTTGGTAATGGCCATGGCTAGCATTGTTTCATATATGGACTATGGTTCTAATTGCAACATGCAAACTGTTAATAAAGGATAGTATCCAGGCATTCGTTAATTTATGATTAACCAATTTTATCTTTCTAACATCAATTATGTGCATTTGAGCTTCAATAGAGATAAATGTTTCCCATGTTTCTACCAGAAGTGGATTACCACTGCAGTTAGCAAATTCTTACCCTACATCTAAATGAGAGAGAGAGAGAGACTTACATAAACTGTGAACACAGCAGCAACAGCTGTTATGCTTATCCCCCAGTGATCATTAAAATCATCCATCAGTTTTCTGGCAACAAAGACACAGAAAATTGCGACAGGAGCAACAATGAGGAAAATCGTCAGTGCCAGTGATCTCACATCTGGTCCAAATATGAACCTTCCCTGAAGAAAAAATTTCTGCAAAAGAAAAGCACAGAAAACATGAATTAGTAAGCATCTCCAAAGTGATAAAATGGCCAGATACAGTAACTAATTCAAATAATATGCAGCAATGTAACTAAATTTTCCTGTTCGGTATAAATGTTCTGTAACAACTAAATTACAACATGAAAAGTATGTCTGAGGTTGACTCCCCAAATACCACCAGAAAAATGCTTCCAAAATCAATTTCTTAGAAGTTAACATTTACTTATCTGTGCTTCCCTAAATTAGAGCATAGTGGAAATGTTGAATGTTTGATTCACTTTAATCATGTCCACTTCTTGAGTATTCAATTCCATCATCTCAGGTATTGATCAAATCATAAGTAATAAATAACTTACAGAGTCCATTGCCTCCCAATCAAGTAGAGCTTTTTCATCAAGTTAGAAAGCAACAGAAAGTTAACATTTTTTATCCTACCTCCAAATAAATTATACTAAATTTGACACGTCAATGACACAAACAAAACCAAATTGATGTTGCAGATGCAAGGCTTCTGTCATTAGTCAGTTCCTCAGAGAAAAAAAAATCCTTAGAGATATATTTCCTCAAAAAATTAGGCAACAGATTCCATAAAGTTCCTTTGTTAACCCAAAAAAAAAAAAAACCACCATTTTCTTTACCCCTTTTCTTCCTTTTTTTCCCCCCTTTCATACTCAGCTGGAAACCCTTGGTTAAAAGCCCCAAAACAAAGCAAAAACCGATCCCACTATTAATACGGAAAAAAAAAATCCACCTAAAAAGTATTGAGACTCCAATTCAGAACAAACATTTGAAGTAAAAAAAATTAATAACCAAAAAAATGAAGAGAAAAATGTAAAAAATAACGAAAAGGAAGAGTTAAAGGCAAAAAACAAAAATCAGAAGCAGAAGAACTGACATTACTGCCCTTCCAAGCTTGGTAAACCCGCAAATCAGCGGATCCTGAAGCCAGATCGGACCGCTGAGGTGGAGGAACCACGTACATATCTTAAAGCCCCAAAAAAGTTGAAACCTTTCAAAATCTCCCAAAACCTAAACCCTCAACTGATTCCAGAGATTCAGCACTCTACGGCCATGGGGACTGAATCGGCAACACTCTCAGCCAAGGTTGCTTCCGTTGAGCTCAACGCATGGAAGAGGGAAAGTATTGCAATGCAGTGCGGAAGCAAAGGTTTTTTTTTTTTTTTTCCTTCCTTTTTCGTCTTTCTTTCTTTCTTTCTTTCTTTTCTTTCTTTGTTGGTTTCTCTCTCTCTCTCTCTACTGTGTGATGTGTGAGCTGGGCGTGGTTATTAGGGAAGCAGGGGTTCTCTTCTTTCTCTGACTCATTTTTTTACTGTCACTGTATGTGGACATGTCTCTGCTTTACAGCACCATGGAAAGTGACGTGGCGTGATTCCATTGGATGTTGATGTGATAGAGCAGTGTGGCTGCTTGATTCTAAATTCTCGGAGGAACCCTCGAATTTTGGCGTTGCTCTAATTAAGAGATACAAGTAAATACGGTGCTTCCATTTTGATTTTGTAGACTTGTACGACTTCTTTGTTATTAATAGTAGTTAATTTATTATTTTATAGTACTTGTTTAGAGAAAATTTTAGCTTTAATATATCCATTTTTATTTTAAATAATTAGCAAGTTTCTTTTTTCTTCATGTGTAATTGAAGTCGAAATCACCAAGTGCAAGAACCGGATTGAATCCATAAAGTAACTAATTCAATAGTTTAAAAATTTGACCAAAGTCAAATCGTGATGGAATCCATTTATTTAAATTATTATAATATAATATTATTTTTTATAAAAATTGATTTTTTATTAAAAAATTGATCTAATTTTATCAATTTACCATTTTTTTATTAATTTGGTTGGTTTTTTGACTAGCCATATATGCCAATCGTTTTTTTAATAATTCTATTTGCACATTAAAATTAGCTATTGGTATGTAACACATATTAAAAATAAATTAAATTGCATATGTATTTTGTATTTTAATATGTATTATACACTGTTGGCTGATTTGGTGGCTATTTTCGTGTAGCACCTAGCATAACTCTTGATTTTTACATATGAATTACACCTAGCATAACTCTTGATTTTTACATCTGAATTAGATCATATAGATTCTCGATTTTTCAATGAACCGATCGGCAGGGTGTTTTGGTTTATAAGATCCGCTACAGTCTACCACGAATTTTAAGTTTTTTTTGTAAAATAATTTGTGGTAGGATGCTATAGATTTTGAGTTTATTTTTAAAAAACTACACCTTATCATGGATTTAGAGCATTAATATGTTTCATTTATTTTTTCAAAAAATATTTGTATTACAATAGGTATAAAATGATCCATGAGATGAAAATTATAATTTTTTAGTTATACCTTTAACTATTTTTATTTTTATATTATATATCACTCAACTATCAATAAATATATCACATATTATATTTGTTGGTGGGCTCCTCAACTAAAGTAGCTCACCCACAACTTAAACTTAAAATAAAATAAAAGGAAGAAGTGGCATAAGCCACAATATAACATTGGAAGAAAGAAAAAGAAAGACAGAGAGGCGAGAGAAGTTCCGCGGTCGAAGAGAAGTTCGGCCGTTAAAGAGAAGAAGAATTTGAGGAAAAGAGCAGTTTTAAAGTGCACATATTGGGTTGGTAAACTTGCTCCATTTCTTATGAAATTTAAGTATGTTATTCCTGTTGTAGTGTTGAACATTAGGATATAACTTGCTAGTGCTATTACTTTGAGATACCCATTTTTGTGGAGAGTTTATGTTTATTACATTCGTTGTGATAATGTATTTTGATGATTATTGAGATACCCTAGTGCTATTAGGAAGACTGATTGTGTACACATTTCTTAAAATAAAATAAACGAAACATACTGTTACAAAATAAATAAATAAATAAATAAATAGAATTGAAAGATGTATTACATTGCAGGTTGATAAGAAATAGCTTACAAATGAGGCTGTCACGCATAGAATTTAATAAGCTAATTGCTCAGTGGCACTCTATGAAGAATTTTATTACAAGTTTTTTATAGATTGGTGTAATATGATAATATTATATTATGAATGGCTTAAATTAGTAACTTGCCCTTATTTTATACTTAATGGCTGATTTGAAAGTTGAATTTTAATGTACATCTAACACAACACTTAATCCGCAATGATTAACAAGTTTAATGAGCTATAACGAATAAATTGAATATGTATTAATTATATAAATTATAATTCTTTTTAAATGTAAAAATAAAATAAAATATATTAATAAAAAAACGACAATATATAGTTAGTTAGTTAGAATATAATATTTATTGTTTAGTTAGAATATAATATTTGTTGTTTAATTTTAATAATTTTCTTATTAATTAAAAGTTTTGATTTCTAACATATAGTTTTAGGTTTAATTTAAAGTGACCTACATTAGTCAAATTTGAAAATAAGCATTCAATGTCCAAAAAAAAAACATAAGCATTCCATGTGTAAGAATATATAGTACCATACATTAATGAAATAAATAATAATATCATTTGCCAACTTCTATTGAACAATGATAGCTTCATTGAAGACAAAAGTTACCATATTTAATTTAATATTTAGAATTATACATAAATAGCATCTATAATTATATATTTGGATTTGTATCCAGTCTTACATGCCGATTGCCTATGACACTATTGTTATCTGTTGATATTATCCACATTTATTGCTAATAGTTGAGATTTGTGGAAGGAATTTTGTGTGGCACACTATCCTTTGGCTACGTTTGGTTTTAAGTACTGGGATTTAGTGTTGTGTTTTTTGGTCAGAGACTGGAACTAAAATTTCAGTCTCAGTCCCCAGAATTTAAGTATTTTCAGTACCTCCAATTTGGAGGGACTGAAGTCTGAGACTGGGACTGAAATTTTGACAAATTTTTCTTCCATTCTTACCCTTACTTAATTTATGAAATTCCAGAACTTACCCCCATATATTGAATTAGGTTTTCCTTTGTATCTGCTCACCCAATTCGACATTCACTCACGAGGAACCCTAGCTCGAGAACCAGAAGACTGAGGCGGCAGTAGCAGCGGATTCCCCGTCTGGAGTGTAGTATCCCAGCGCCGGAGAGAATGATCGCCGAAGGATGAAGCTCGAAAAGAGGTATGTCCTTCTCTTGACAGATCTTCGAGTTGTGGGTGCGTCTGGTTTTTCTGTCTTCTTCGAGCTATTCTTGGACTTGTGCGTGTGTCTGCCGTTTCTGTGGTTTGTTGGAACTCATGGGTTTGAGCCTAATCTATGTATTGCTAATCGTTTTTGATTGTTGAGTTTGATGGTTCCTCTTGCTGGTCTTGCTGGTCTGAATCCCTATTTAATTATTTTTAGGGTTATCTATTTCCAATCTCTTTTAATCTCTGTACCTCAGGACCGTTTCGCTCTAACAATTGTTTTGTGCTAACCGATTTGATGTAAGAAAATTTTATTCATGGAAAAGTTTAAAATGGAAGCTCTAATTTGAGTGCTTAAGTTCTAATTTTTGCTTTTTTGTTTTTGTGCACTTAGCATTGTTAATAACCAAGTTGGGTTACCATGTCAAGCCTAAATTATTATAAATGCTAAATAGTTTGAACTTTCTGATTTGGTGTTCTCATTGTAAACATGTTTTGTTAATTTTTTATGCTGGAAGATAAATGATTATGTTTAATTCTTATAATAGTATACATGATTATGTGAAGAACCATATATCATTGTCTGATTTGTGTAACAGATTTATTATTGTTGTAGTTTTTGTTGATATATAGTAGTACTTGCTATATTTTATTATAATTAATATATGTTTACTTTCCGTAACAATGATTGTTATGTTTTATTATGTAGTACCACTTGGTTGATTCTTTACAACCAGTATTGCATTTAACTGAGTTAAGTTCTATTTTTTTTTCAAAGGCCAACTGCAGTTTTAATGAATAAATGCTATATTCAATCATAACTACATATTCACATGGTTCCTGGCTTTCATAATTACAGTTTTATATCTGTACCTTGTGTCTTGTGATATATTCACAACCACTCTTCATCACACAATTTTTGGTGATTAAGTAATTGTTGAAATGTTTGACTAGGATGTGGGACCATATTTCATGCCCTGTAAGTGCAGAAGAAGTTGGGATATAGTCACAAAATGTTGTTCTCTCTAATTTATGATCCCTTTATTTAAGAGATTATCTATCAAAGTGAAGAACCAAGCTCTGTGATATGTTTTAAGCATGTCTGCAACATAACAAGTAGTCCATTAAATCAACTTAGTATTTAACCATTAAATTGCTTTGTAAAATGATAATGTCACTTCATGTTGATTACCTGTTATATCTGAAATAGAAAGTTTGTTTGAACACAAAATGTTGTTGGGTTTAAGCACCAATAAATTTTTGTTTGGGTTTATGTTGTTTTGGTTTTTATATTTTAGTTAAGTATGGCTTTGAGTCTAATGTATGTTGAATGGTGCCCTTTTTAGGAATAATGGATCGTTCGAAAAAGATTAAGATATGTGTTACTTTTTACCTATTGATAAGAATGAGGCACGATAACTTGTTGTTGAATTTGATTGTTACGCTGATTGTTTACTTTAGGGGGAAAGATAGTGGTCGGTTGTCTATGGGGGAGAGTGAATAATAGGATTAGGCGCAAAGCAATAGAACGTGTTATCGGTGAGGGTGATAGGAATTGTGTATGGGAGCTTAGAATGAACACGAACGCATTCGCCAATTTATGTGAGTTGCTGCAGACCCATGGGGTTTTGGTTGAGGACGGGCGTGTGAGCTTACCCGAGCAAGTTGCAACCTTCTTAATAATTTTGGCTCATCATAAAAAAAATCGTAGCATACAGGAGAGATTTTATCTATCCGGGAAAACAGTTAGTAGGTATCTTAATAGAGTATTAAGGGCGGTCATCCATATTCAAAGCATTCTATTTGTTAAGCCTGCACCTGTTGAAGAAGATTGTACAGATCCCACGTGGAATAAGTTTAAAGTAATTTTTCTTTTTTGTGTGTCTTTGCTGGTCATTTAAGATATAATTGAATTGCTTAACTTAATCGCCAAAATGTTTCTGTTCACTATGTAGGGCTATTTGGGGGCATTAGATGGCACTTACATAGAGGTTATAGTCTCCGAAAGTGATAAGCCAAGATACATGACAAGGAAGGGTAAGGTGTGTACCAATGTCTTAGGGGTGTGTGCTCGTGACATGAGCTTCGTGTATGTGCTCAGCGGTTGGGAAGGGTCCGCGTCGGATTCACAAGTACTCCGGGATGCTACAACACGTTGCAATAGCCTCAAAGTTCCTCATGGTAACTTAGTTCAACTATAACCACTAGTTAGTTGTCTTAGAGTAGGTTACCATTTTGGTTTTAAATTTGAATCTTGGATGTGTTGTTGATGTGTTGTTGATAGGTAATTATTACTTAGTTGATAGGTAATTATTACTTAGTGGACGGTGGTTATTACTTGATGGGGCCCAGGTTCGCTTGCACCTCAAACATATCAGGAATATTTCAATAAGAAACACTCCTCAGCCAGAAATGTCATTGAGAGGTGCTTTGGGCTACTTAAGAAGGGATGGGCTATTCTGAGAAGTCCTAACTTTTACCCCATCAAAACTCAGAGTCAGATTATCATTGCATGTTGCTTGCTACAAAATTTCATTCATTTGACCATGGATGTGGATCCGGAAGAGGAAGAAGGTATCCTAGATGCGTTCTCGCCCATTGGAGACGATGCAACGGAAGAAAGAATTCAGGTTGTTGAGAACACCAAAGAATGGACTCAAATGCGTGATGATATGGCTGTTGGAATGTTTGAGGAGTGGAGAGCAATAAGAGGCCTGGCTGGTGGATAACGCCTTTGGCTCACATGAGTAGAGGTCTAATGTTAAGTGTTTAACTCTAGGGTGAATAACTCTAGGTGTTGAAGAATTTAGATTAACTTTAGGGAAACAAACAAATTAAAGTCTGATTTCTATTTCTGTGTGTATCATTTTATGATACACACAGAAATGCTAAAATTGATTAGTCCTGCGCTTAGAAGGTTTCATAATGTAATCTGCTTCCAAGTTCTTTGCTATATAAGTTTCAATAATAACAATAATAAGTAGGAATAATTACCTACATTGACTCATGTTCAACAATTTACATAGAATACTAATCTACTAATACACAATTGTTCATAGCTTCCTTCACAATTTACCTCCATCAGCAAGAAACAAAATTCTATTTTCCATCACATTTTCCATCAGCAACAGCACACCATAAACTTCATTGCTTAAACAACAAAACCATTAACAAAAACATACAAAATACAAAGCCAAAAAGGTTCATATATGCTAACATTTTCAACGTCACACACTCATTCTCAAGCTTCATAATCCTCTCTTGTAGAAGCAACCTGCTGCCCAATCCAACCTGACTTTCTTCAGCATCTCGTTCACGATTCTGGGCTCCGAGCCGCCCCGAACACTTCACAGCAGGTCCTGCCCACCTAAACCATCTACATCTCCCAGTCGGACATGAATAATACTCCCTTCCCAAATTTTCCTCACTCTTTGAGACCCGCATTAGAGCTTATTTCAATCCACAATAGCAAATTCGATCACCACTTGTGCTGGAGCTATCGCTGCCGGCAGATTCTTGGGTATAATGTTTACCTCTATTCGACATGTCTTGATACATTTTATACCTACTTCTGCAAATTACATATCCTAAAAATAATCAACACAATGAAACTAAAAATGACATAATAAAATCAGAGAGAAATTTCTAAATCAAACTGAAAACAGAAAATTGATACTTGGGTTTCCCAAACAAATTGGCAATGCAGAAATTTACAATTACCATAGAGTGAATGTGGTGCTATATGATTATGGTTACAACAATGCTTAAATCAATGTCCTATTCAAAACTAGTTGCTAGGAAATCTTGTAGTTTCATTCATTTGAACAAAAACCCCAACAAGGATACTAAAATAACGACCAAGACTTTGATTGCAATTTATGCGCAGCAACAAATTTTGACCAAAAATTTCTTAGTAGAACAGGGAAATTTCTTAGTAGAACAGGCAAGTCCATGATCAAATAGTTACTACATAATCAATGACCAACAACTTCTTAGTAGACCAGAAAATTCCACATCAACATTTCAATCACCAACAATGACATGACAACTTATGCACCAACACAGTCTCAATTAAAAGCTAACATTCTTCGCAAATGCAAAATCACATAGCAATGAATGAAAAATTATCCCCAAAATTGCAAATCATGTCAGCAATAGATTCATTAACAATCCAGTTAACCAGTTTGTGCACAAAATTAATGTTCAGATTCAATCAATGTTAACCAATTTCAGGCAATTAAAATAAATCAACTCAACCAACTTCAATCAATTAATTTCTAATCTACATGTTGTGATGCAGATCTGCTATGGTTCCGCGCAAACCTGATGGTGGGGGCGCCGTTGAGGTGACGGTGGATTCGCCGACGAAGACAGAGCAACCCGGAGCTGGAACTCGGTGCAACGACGAAGACCCTTTGCGGAAGACGAGGACGACGATGAAACTTCAAGGCCGGAGTACCTGATTGAAGATGAGGCCGGAACTAGATAACGACGATGAAGCTGAATACGAAGCCGGCACGCGGAAGATGAAGACAACGTTTGCGCGGTGGAGAAGAAAGTGTGTGCCGTCGAGAAGGACGTTTGCGCCGTGGAGAGGCGCCGCTAACACAACCTCAACCCACGTAGGGTTCCAGAATTGGGAAAAAGACTGAATCGGGATTTCAATCAGGAGAACAATTGTTTTCTATAAAAAATACAGGTATTTTAGTCAATTCCATGTCTTGGGCCTCTCCATTTTTATTAAACCAAACATAATACTGAGACACAACTCATTTCAATACATCTTAAATCAAACATAATACACAAATCTAATTTAGTCTCAGTCTCCCAATCTCAATCCCCCAGTTCCAGTCTTCTAGTCTCAGTCTATTTTCCAAACGCAGCCTTAGTGACTACCTTGGGACAACAACCGGTTCTTGTTGTTCCCCTTGATAAGTATTCCAGACCAGCTTGGCTTACCATCTATATGGCTCAGAAATGTTAGCCTTTTGTGTATTTGATCCGTGGCTTCGTTTGGGTTTTTGGGCCCATTTATTGGGGAAAAAACAGCTTTTTATTTTATTTCATTCCAACCCGACCCAGTTTCAATAAGTGGATGTTCTCTCTACAAAGCTAATTTCCAGCCCCCGACTTGTGAGCTTCCATTGTTCATTGCCAGACCTAAGTATCCGGTCTTCCATCTGCCCTCCACTGCCAGTGAGTGATCTTCCTCTATTGTTCATATGCGCCGTTATTGAACTGCGAAAGTCACCCATGATGTCGTTGAAGAAGGAGACCTCCATGGCGCGTTAGTTGCATTCATTCCATTTTGATTCTACGTTTTCTAAGCAGCAGAATAGGAAAAAATCTATAGGGTTTAAATAATTGGTTGGGAAAAAATTATTTGGGTTCGTATTTGTTGAAGCAAAATATGGGTCCATTTTGACCCTTGCGAAGAAATCGCTGCCTCGAGTCATGTCTTCCCAAAACTCAGCATCCAGTAGCACTTATTCTTGTTCGAAGAGGCGCCCCTTGTTGTGTGGTCATGGGGAGCAAACGGTTTTGAGGGTTTCTATGAGGCGTCCCGTTTCTGTGTGATTTGACGATTGCAGCTCAAAATCATTTTTCTATTGCTGATTTGCGGTAAACTCGATTTGATGTAAAATGATTAAATTAAACAAATAGCTCACTACAATACAGTGAATGTTATTGTGTTCATATAATTATTTCAATATTGATGTTAAGACTATTAAAGTTTTTAGCATGAAGAAGGTTGTTGGTTGTTTAAATTTATTTTTGACTTCTCTTTTGTAGATGTTCTGGCGTGATAGTAAGAATGAGACCAGAGGCTTTAGGTATTGCTTCCCTTTGTTCTTACGATCAACAAATTCAGGCTTTAGGTATTGCTTCCCATTATTCTTATTTGATGTGTTGTTTGGTTTACTTAATATTTCAGGCCAAGGAGAACATGGAAATAGTATAGCAGACATGTACACAGAAGAAATTGGATGCATTTCAGCTCCTTTTGAGAGCCTTGACAAAGTGTCCATTTTGAATCCATACTTGCTTGATAGATGTACAGAACACAATTCTTGTTCTTATAGATCATTATTGATCTATGCTACCCTCCCTTCACTTTCTTCTTGGGTTAAGCTCCCATCTTGTCTAATGTGGGAAGTTGAGGGAAAGTAGCAAATTACTTGTAACATTTTTGCTGTGTAATTGAGTTATTTTGTTCTATCAAAGTAATTGTATAAGCTATAAGCCGCCCAGACCAAAAAAAGAAAAGAAGCTATAAGCCAGAATTGCTTCATAGAGAGTTTACCTTTTACCGAACATTCGAATGAAAACACAGGATCTCATGGAATGGATATGTCAAATTTCTTTGTTCACTTCCTAGTCTAATAGTCTATTTGGGTTTTAATGGTCATTCTCTTTTGTTAGTGTAAACAAATTATTCATTGATTATAAATATTTACAAAATATATTATTTGGACAAAAACATTTTATATTTTTCTGAGTTATATATATATATATATATATATATATATATATATATATATATATATATATATAATAAAAAA